>VONZ01000427.1:175000-252500 GCA_012976165.1 Labeo catla | reverse complement strand
TATATATATATATATATATATATATACACACACACACACACACACACACACACACACACACAAGTAGATATAGTAGTAAACTAGTAATTTATTAATTATATTAGTAATACTTTATCTATTTTTAAATTTCAACCTCAGTGTAATACTGTTAAATAACATCACTTTAATTCCACTAGTAGAGAGCTGAGACTTCTTCATTCAGTGCATAAAAATGCAAAACGACTCAAAATGACGGAGCAGGTCAAATATAATCTGAAAAAATGCACGTATACCTCTCAAACACTAATACGGTTAGTAAATGAAGCATTATGCACACTGAACCCTCATTATCACACTCATTAGAGCCAACAGATGAATCTACACCAGAAGAGCCCCAAAAACAGCATGTTGCATCTTTCATTTATATTCCCTGTTCATCAGAAATGATTTTACACACAAACATCATTTCCTACTCAGCTTTCTGCATTTTTAGATTCCAAATAAGACAATATTTGGCCCATTCATGAACCTAATGAAGATTTTTTAGTTATATTTAAGAGGTTGTTTATAGGAATTCAACTCCAAAACTAGTACAAATGCAATGTGTACCTCTTAGCGGGGACTTCATGGCGGCCTCCACCATTCCCACCAGCAGCTGTAGGCTCTTGGGGTCCTGCGCCAGTCCCGAGGCGAAGGCGGCCAGGGCGTCCGCATGGCGCCCCAGGTACTGAAGGGCAACACCCTGTCGGAAGTATGCCTGCAAAAAGAGAATCAGAAAGAAAACACGTTAGTGTTGTTATCGTCTACAATGGACAAGCGACATATTCTCAATGAATTTCATGATGGCGTTGCCCATCACCAGTGCGGACGGCTTCCCCTAAGACTGCTTAAGGTGCACAAATCAACAAAAACCAATGAATGTTTCTACAAACCATGCATCTTACTGAGGAGATCTATGCGGTTACTTTACTAAGTCTAAGAAATGCTAGGTTATTTTTTAAACCCAAATGCTGGGTTCAGCCCATTGGGTTATTTTTAATATTTTTTACCCAGGTGCTGGGGAGTTTTTCTGTAACTAAATTGCTGGGTCATTTTTAACGCTGGGTTACAGTCAGTCAGAGCGCGGGATTTTTGAGTCCTCTACAGGAGAGAGCGGTTCTGATTTGCACATCTTTACACATCTTCAGTGAAATAAAGATTTGTATACATTTTATTTCATTTAGAAAGTCTTTACTGTGCTGTAAATTGTATTATTTTACGCAACGCAACATAAGGATGAGATGTCAGTCAGCCAGCTGCGTCAGCAGTGGTTGTTTCGCAGGAAGGAAAACACCTTTTGCCTTGCATAAAATAAATGTATTTTATTTGTTATTGTACTGGGTTTAACCTTAAAATACGTTCTCTAATGTCAGTACTGTTTGTTTATGGGCAGTTTTTGGAGTCAGTCATGGCATCTTTCAGCTATGAGTGAAACGCAAGGCCGTGGTCTGACAGCGGCCCTTCACCGGCTCAGATTTTGAGAACACACCACCATGAGAATTAGCGCTATTTCTGTAAAAAACGATCACAGAGAAGGGTTGAATACACTAAAATTAAAATTATATTTTTAAATATTTCATTTTTTATGTCTAAAATGCTTGTTAAACCAGTTTAAATGTATGTAATATTGTAAACTATGCTGCATTCACCCAAATAAATGCTTAATAAATGTTCATCTTTTGATTATTGTTGTTGCCTGTAGTGATTCTGTGTGTATTTGTATAAGTTCCAGTCCATTTTAAACTAAGCAATATAATAATTTTGAAAAATAGTCGACTTAAAAAATAACCCAGCATGTCTGGTAAAAACATTTAACCCAACCAGCTGGGTCAAAATAATCCAGCATGTGTTCTATCCAATATTTACCCAGCGCTGGGTTGCCAAATAACCCACGCTGGGTTGTTTTTAACCCAGCATTTTTAGAGTGTGATCAGATGCACCGTTTTCTCCAACAAAAGCAGCTGAAAAAAATCCCAAAAACTTACACTGGCCTTACAGTATTTATTTACTTGGAAGATCAACAGGAAAATACACACTAAACAAACATATTTAGGATGTTTAAAGGAATAGTTCAGCCAACATTTTAAATTTAGTCACCCTCAGGCCATCCAAGATTACAGTAGATGAGTTTGTTTCTTCACAGGAACAGATTAGAAAAATCTAACATTGCATCACTTGCTCACCAATGGATCCTCTGCAGTGAATGGGTGCCATCCGAATGAGAATCCAAACAGCTGATAAAAACATCACAATGATCCACAAGTAATCCACACCACTCCAGTCCATCACTTAACATCTTGTGAATCGAAAAGCTGCATGTTTGTAAGAAACAAATTCATTATCAAGACGTTTTAACTTTTTAAATTTGAGTCCATAATCCATAATATCGACTGTTGTGCTCTCACATCAAAATCCACCAGTATATTTGTCTAGAGCTGTTTTGGACTGTTTTCGCTTGTAAACAGTGCTTGATCTGTGCATATTTCTCTCCTGATTCAGACGAGACAACTTTTTCACCGGAGGAAGCAATATTATGGATAAAGGACCAACTGGAAGCAATTGTTTTAAGTTAAAAATGGATTTGTTTCTTACAAACACAGCTTTTGGCTTCACAAGACATTAAATGATGTACTGGAGTGGTGTGGATGACTTCTGGATTATTGTGATGTTTCTAATCAGCTGTTTGGACTCTCATTTTGACGGCACCCATTTACTACAGTGGATCCAGCGGTGAGCAAGTGATGTCAAGCTACATTTCTCCAAATCTTTGATGGTCTGAGATTGAGTACGTTTTCAGCAAATGTTCATTTTTGGCTGAACTATTCCTTTAAATCTTGTCTGATGTAGTATCTCAAGACATGCATGCATTGATGTTTTCAAAGAGGTTGCTGCTATTTTGATCATGCAACGCACACCAGACCGCTCGACTGTATTAAATATCACAGCAGTTCACTTGCAGAAAGCATAATGTCCTCTCTATATTCACTGTGAGGGAGATGGGCTGATAAACACCACCATTTCCACTGGCGTTTGACTAAAGGGTCCATGCAGACTCACATCTCCGCCGACATACAGCTCATTCACAATTATCATCTCACACAGCCGTTCATTAGATCGGCCCGAGCGTGCGGCCCACATCCAGCCGAGCTGATAACAGTTGGGAGGGGGACCGGCGGAAGATTAAGACATGACATTGAATTTATGAAGGCCCCTATAATTAATTTCACTTTGCACAGGAAGCCCTTTGATTACACACTACCTCTCTTTTTTTCGGACAGCTTCATTGAAACGAATGAGGATGCATATTGAATTCAACACATTAACCTTTGGTCTAACCATGTTATTATAGGACGTCGCAGGCCACCGTGCTTGGCTCGATATTAATTGCCTCTTTGTATACGGCCCACTGCGCCGCGATTGGACGCGCTCGGCCGCTGTACGTACACGTGCACGTTGAGCGCTTTTAGGTTTCGACATCAATATCTGCCCGGAGGCAAATGGATTTGGGGGATCGTTTCAGACGGTTGGGATTCAATCCTATTTCTGTAATGCAATTTTAAAGCAAATGTGTTTTTCTTTTAGAAACAAATACGTGATTATTCACCGCAAGCAAACAGCACACTTGCACTCTGCCGGTTTTAAATTAGAATTAAGTTGATTAAACGACAGGCCGGGCTTTGTGTTACGTCTCTCCGCCGAATCCGAAAGCTCTAATTGGTCGATTAGCGCACTGAATTCCCAGCGCAGATGCCGACGGCACTGTGATTTCATCCGGCATCGCTTTCATTCCCGCTAACACAACACCAATCTCTCCACCTCTCATTTCACTTTATTAACTTTATGTATTTAATTTCCCATTACTTGCAAAGAGGAGGAAAAAAAGCACTGAGCTGCCACAATCTCGTCTGAACAAAACAGGCATTTAAAAACAAAACAAAGCACTGGAACTGAAGGATTTTAATGATGTTCAGATTCATTACTGATTCTTAAGCATGAGTGTTCGTGTGCTAATGTGGGCAGAATGTCATACTAACATACTCAGAGGAGTGCAGAAAATCTTTAAAATCTTTTTAAAAAGAAAAAATTGCATGCTAAATAGACACTAAAAAGCCAAAACAATTTATGTTGTGCTGCAAACATACAGCGCAATTAGTAACGTGATTCACAAACAAATGACTCTTATGAACTACTTCTGTTAAAAATGAATCAATCAATCATTAAGTAACTTTTGTACAGTTACCGAATGCATTATTGTTTGTTTGATATATATTTAACATCCATTATTAGGTCCGGTTTTTAAATGAATAAAATAACTGTTCAAGGAATCATTTTAAGGTGATGCAACTTGTTCAGTGTTAAGATATTTTTGTCATAAAATCTTAAGGAGTGTCCAGGAAACATTAAAATGACTCTTATGAACTGATTCTTTATGATGAATCAATTAAAAGAAGACTCAAGATTCCTGAACGACTCACTCCATCATTATGTAGCTCTTAAAATACATATAAAATGTGTTATTAGCCAATTATTAGGTCCAATTTCTTAAAGATCTGTTATGAGTCTTTAAAGGCAATGCAACTTGTGAATGTTAAGATATATTCTCCTTAAACCTGGAGGTAGAAGGAGTGTTCAGAACACAGGATAAAAATGACTCTTACAAACCGGTTCATTATAATGAATCAATCTCAAATCCATAATCTGTCAATTTGAATCAGTTAAACGACTCACTCAATTGCTGAATCAGTCAGAGTGGCTCTTAAAATATGTATTAAATACTAAAAATATGTTTTTTGTTTAAGTATAGTGTTAGGTCCTTATTTCATCCTCAGAATTACAAAATTTTAAATGGAATCATTAAAGGTGATGTGTAATTTATGCAGTGTTAAAACAATTAATTATAAAGTGTAAAACATTGCTTTGTTTGCTAATCTTGTCCAACCCTACATCAGCAACACTGACTTAACCAATGATGTGAGTTTGGGGGCGGGACTATCTGTTTGACCAACCAATGAATGGAGGAGGAGTGTTCAGGAAAGCTGAAAAGACAATCCTAGTGGAACAGAAATGCAAACTTCATCTTAAAAGAACCAGAATCTTTAAGTGGTAATGATAACTTGTTATATATGAAGTATAAATATATTCTGCATGAGGTGATCCAGCTCTCTAGTGCATGTCAATCCAGTCAGTGTTGTTTCTCAGAGACTGCTGGAGAATGACTGATCTGAGCTGGGTTGGCATATGGAGACGCAACTGTTCAGATCGAGTGTGGCGTCTGGCTGCGCTGGCACCTGACATCTTAAACGTGACGCTCCATCCACAGTCAATTACATATAATCATAACCACGGACATAACACTGGGAAAACTGTCAAACACTCCTCTCAGCCGCATGACACATTGAGCTTCCTTCAGCTCTCCAAGTTTTTCAGCATTCAGAATGAAGAGCCGTTGCTTTTTTTCAAGGCTTCAGCAGAATGAGTGACAAAACAAAAATGATTCAATCCTGCAAAGACCGCCTGCCGTGATTCAGACGGTTTTTTTTTTTTTGAGCACTTCAATTGAAATCTCGAACAGCGGCGCGCTTTGCGGCGCATTACGAGGTTCGAACGTGTGCTGAATTAAAATGATTTCCTCACAGTAACAGCAATGAATCTGAGACCAGATGCCTGTAGAGCACTGAGAATAATCTATAATATTTTTTAAATATTTTATTTGTAACTTTTTATAACTGATACACGCATTAAATACGATGTGCAATATAGCTTGGTATAAAAGACAAAAAAAAACAAACAGACGAAAGTCCAACATCTAGACACATTACAGCAATTAAAACACAGAAGAGTGTTAATTGCCATTAAATAAAATATCACAATGCAAAAAAGGCACTTAATGGTTTTCATTTTCTTAATCCAGAAATAACTGTTGACTGTTTTTATGTGAATTTCAGGTGAAATATCACCCAAAATGTGCTCTTGTGAAATCTATCTGTACCGCGGGTGTACCTAAGTGCCCTTAACAGACATCATTCCTATAGGCAGGTACGCTTTGCCCCCTGATGGAGTCAGCGGCTGCCTAGCAACACTCGCCTGGCAACGCTCGCCCCCTCCGGTACCTCACCTGCTGTGATTTTGGCTAAAAACACAGACAGAAAAGTGTGATGAAGAGATGAAGCAAACGTGGCTGTTTAGGACTAATTACTGAGCCAGACTCTGCTGTGCCGCTAATCACCTGACTTACACAAACTACAAAGGGAAGCAAATAATTATGAGGCTGGAAAACTTCATTAGGGCACATTTGTGCAGATATTTAATGACTAACTTGTCCAGTGATGTGCTTTATGCTGGTAATGACCGGCCGTGTGTGATGGTTATGGCCAGAAACGCTGCAACAGAGACGACAACATAAGATTTACGGTCCTAACGGATGATTGGTACAGCTTCTTTTCAGCTTCTTGGAGTCAAAAACTTGACCTAGACTTGATCCTGTAACATTATAGACTTACAAGATACTTATATTTTAAAGTCAAGCTAACCTTTTACAGAGGAAGTCATAAAAAGTAGCTTAATACCACTCTCAAGGTATTTAACAGAGCTGAGATCTTTTTTTAATATAACTTTAGATGATACAACTAACTTTTTATATTTAAGCAATTAATTATCAAGCAATTACCCAGATGGCATCTCAATTAGAGCACTAAACATTAAACTTAATTTCAATTTTACACTAAACACAATTAATATACTCAGAAATCAATCGCCATTATATTTAACAAAAACAACGGGACAAATACTAGTATTTTACTAAATGTTTCACATACATACATACATATATACATACATATATATATATTTTTTTTTTTTTCACAATAACAAAATGCTATTATTATATCATTTATATGAATCCTTTAAACTTGATTCATTAAAATGAATCAGCTGATTCATTGAAACAATTCACTAAAATGAATCAGACTTAACAGGTTAAGTTTGATTTAGATTTTTTTGATTTTTGAGTTTTAAGTTTTTTTTGCCTAAATACTATTATTATATAATTTAGATGAAGTCTTTAAAATGAGTTCACTAAAATGAATCAATGGATTCACTGTAATGATTCACTAAAATGAATCAGACTTAACAGTTTAGGTTTCTGATTATCACCTAAACACTATTATTGTATAATTTACATGAACTCTTTAAAATGAATCACCTGATTCACTGTAATGATTCACTAAAATGATTCAGACCTAACAGTTTAGGAGGTGTTTGATTATTGCCTAAATGCAGTTTAGGAGGTGTTTGATTATTGCCTAAACACTATTACTGCATCATTTACATTAACTTGAATGAATCAGTGAATCAACTAATTCACTGTAATGACTCACTAAAATGAATCAGACTCAACAGTTTAGGAGGTGTTTGATTATTGTGTAAACACTATTATTATATCATTTACATTAACTCTTTAAAATTAATTCACTAAAATGAATCAACTGATTCACGGTAATGATTCACTAAAATGATTCAGACTCAGCGGTTTAGGGAGTGTTTGATTATTGCCTAAATGCTACTGTTATATCATTTACATTAACTCTTTAAAATAAATCAACTGATTCACTGATATGACTCACTAAAGTGAATCAGACTCAACTGTTTAAAAGGCAGTTGTTGTTTTTTCGCCTTAGCTTACAACTTGATTAAACAAAAACATAATGACATTTAACAACCTGTATGACAAAAAGCAACAATTTGGAAAAGTGACACTTTAAACTACTGTCACTCTATAAACTAGTTAGCAGCATGCTCATTTTTATCTTGTCACTCCTCAACTCTGAAAATCCACAAAACACTTTTCTATACATATCGAAGTTGGTGACAATAAAATGTGACATCCATATCCAACCATATCTCAGCTGGTGGCCGAAATGCATTTACTGTGCAATCACACGCGTTCCATCGCCGAGCGCCATCGATCCACGATCCGCATCAAACTGTGAAGGGATGCGCCGAAAAAAGGTCACACTTCAGGACCGTAATCAATGCTGCACATTCGGCATTCAGCGCCTGTCACAACTTCCTCATGCCGCACAATGATGGGCCCGAACGCGCCCGAGAAACCTACTATTGTAATCACACCTGTCTGGAATCAGCATCAGAGCGGCGGGTGACAGATAAGAGCGCGCTGACGCTAATTGCGCTGGTTCTGATGCCAGAACTTCTCATTTCGAGACTGGTGCAACACGCAGTACGCCTGATGTGGAAATCAAAGCGCTCTGGATTAGTCAATGCCACGTTTTGATCATCAATAATCATAATAACGGTGTTCATAATGCAATGACTACGGTGGAGTGGAGCTTTGCAGATTAGCAGATGCTTCACTTATTGATTGTTAACTGCATTAATCAAAGCCAGATGGCGGCTACGCTAACACTGTCTGGCGTGAGCGTGGAAGTGCTACAAAAATGCAACTGAATGCATTTACAATGCAACCATCAAAGAGTGTGCGGCGTTTGATGCAAGTCTTTGACATCTGGTGGGAAGCTCCCCCGAGAAGTGCCAAATTTTCAAGCTTGTTTCTCAAGAGCTCTGGCTTGGATTTCTACCTTGTGCATACGAAATTTTCTGCAAAACAATCAATTATATTATTATTATTATTTGCAATAAAGAAGACTATTATTAAATCATTTACATGACTTAATAAAAATGTATTTAATTAACATAAATCAGACTCAACAGTTTAGGAGGTGTTTTATTAATGCCTAAACACTCTTACTATATAATTTACATAAATCCTTTAAAATGCATTCACTAAATGAACCAAGTGATTCAGTGAAATGATTCACTAAAATGACTCAGCAGTTTTGGAGGTGTTTGAATATTGACTAAATGCTGATGTTATATCATTTACACAAATGCTTTAAAATGAATTTATTAAAATGTATCAATTGATTCACTGTAATGATTCACTAAAATGAATCAAACTCAGCAGTTTAGGTGTTTGATTATTGCCTAAATGCTATTATTGTACCACTTACACAAATCCTATAAAATGAATTCGTTAAAATGAATCAATTGATTCATTAAATGAATCAGACTCAGCAGTTTTGGAGGTGTTTGATTATTGCCTAAATGCTATTATTATATAGTACCATTTACATGAATCCTGTCAAATTAATTCATTAAAATGAATCAGTTGATTCCCTGAAATGATTCACTAAAATGAATCAGACTCAACAGTTTAGGTGTATGATTACTGCCTAAATGTTATTATTATATAATTTATATGAATCTTTTTAAATGAATTAATTAAAAAGAATAAACTGATTCACTAAAATGAATCAGATTCAACAGTTTAGGTATTTGATTATTGCCTAAATGCAATTATTATATAATTTACATGAACGCTTTAAAATGAATTAACTGATTCAATTAAATAAGTTCGTAAAATTAATCAGTCTTAACAGTTTAGGTGTTTGATTGTTGCCTAAACACTACTATTATATCATTTACATGAATCCTTTAAAATGAATTCATTAAAATGAATGAACTGACTCACTGTAATGATTCACTAAAATGAATCAGACACAACAGCTTAAGAAATGTTTGGTTTTTTGCCTTAGTTTGTGTCGTGTACAGCTGCATACGCAATACAGTATGACAAAATAATTCAGAGTTTTGACACACATCTTGTGTGAAAGTGGTGCCAACTTTTCAAGCTGTTTCTCAAGAGCTCTGGCTTGTTTTTCAACCTCGTGCAGAGTAAATTTACTGCAAAAACAGGAAAGCGTGCAACGCTCCGCAGAAGCGTGTCAGTGACGCTGTAAATGTTGCATGTGATCCTTCTTTTCCTTCACAAATTCCCTTGGGAACGTGACGCAGGACGTGCTCTGACCTTCCCTATATTATCTTCATCTGGCTCACCTTCAAGAATGGCTCAGAAAAAAAGAAAGCAATGCAGTAAATGATAAATAAGACCGTCTTCAAACATGCAGGACTTATATCTGTTCCATATGAACGTCTCATTAAAGAACCAAAGTAACGACTTGTTTCATGTTTTCACTCGTATTCGTGGAAATCTTTGCGGGATGCTTTACAGCACGTCTCCTTACAAAGCAGATGCAGTTAAAAATGAATTCTGTATTAAACATAAATGTGGGAATTAAAAAGACTTTAGAGGGCCTGGAGAGCTACATCAGCAGTGCAGCGAGACGAGCCGAAACAGATCGGGCAAAATCCGCTGACTTTTATCTTAACTGTGAGCGCCGACGTCGAGATGCAGCGCACATCCTTCAGAAGGAAAAAGCCTGCAGGCATTTCTGTGAAGTCATCGAACCGATCACGTTTCATATCTCGCATACAGTACGGCGTCTCACCTCTCATCCACTTTATTAACTTTAATTAGATTTCATTATAAAACAATCACCACCAATTCTCATGGAGCCACTCACAGGATTAGCATTTTAACCAATTACTACATCCACACTTGCATTAGCATTAGAGCTATTTGCTAAGTCAAGTACCATTGCTTTACTTGAGGTAAAGGATTCAAACAATCCCCTTTGACACGAAATATGCCTTTATAGCACTCAGACTCACAATTTTCACCTGGAAGATGCTAAAACAGGCTAATCTAGGCCAGCAGAAATCACCCAGAAACACTAGCGACATGCTAATAGCCCCTCAGATAGCCACACCCTGAAAACCTGGAAGTTAACTTCCTAATTATCACTCAAAACACTAACAATCACACAGAAAACACCCTAGTAACATCCTAGCAACCACTCAGTACACCTTAGCAATGTGCTATAATCACATCAACGCTTCATAATTTATTAACAACCACATAGAATACCCTAAAATCACAAAGAACCATACAAACAGCCATCTAACAACCTCATAGCAATCTCCTCAAAACTAAATACATTAGCAAACTACCTACCTAACTACCTAAAGCACCTTAGTAACCTTATACAAGAACACATAGAAACCCCTTAGCAACGCATTAATCATCCAGAAGCACCTAGTAACCTCAAAGCAACACGCTAACCACTCAAACCACCCTAGAAACAACACATTAACTACCTAAAGCAGCCTAATAACCTCACAACAACATTCAAACAATGACATGTAACACCCTAGCAACCCTACAGCAACGCATTAACCACCCAAAGCACCTGCTAACCTCACAACAACACACTAACAACCAAACCGCCTAGAAATCTCATAGCAAAATGCTGACAAACACCCAGAACACACTAGCAACGTGTCAACAGTCCCCTAGAAACATGACTTAACAACCACTCAGATTACCCTAGCAACCCCAGAACAACGCATTTACTACCTAAAACCTCCCAGTGATCTCATAACAACATTCTAACAACCACATAGAACACCCTAGCAACCACACAGCAACACATTAAACACTCAAAAGCACTACCAAACCTCAAAGCAACACACTAACAACCACACAGAACACCCTAGCAACTGATTCACTACATAAAGCACCCTAGTAACCACGTAACATTTAAACAAGCACACAGAACACATTGTAGCAACACATTAACCACCTACAGGTGACCTCATAGCAAAATGCAAAATGCAAGACCCACACAGACCACCCTACCCTGGTGAAAAAACCAGCATATGCTGGTAGGCATGTTTTGATGCTTAAACCAGCTAAGGACCAGCATAAACCATCAAAGGACCATCTTAAACCAGCATCAAAACCTACCTAACCAGCATTCCAGCATCAAAACATACCTACCAGCATATGCTGGTTTTTTCACCAGGGTAGCAACCAACAGCAACATATTAACTACCTAAAGCACCCTAGTAACCTCATAACAACGTTCAAATAAGGACATAGAACACATAGGAATCTCTTAGCAACAGATTAACCACCCATAAGCACCTGGTAACCTCACGGAAACATACAAACAACTACCCAGAACATCCTGGCAACCCATATCAATGTATTAACTACTTAAAGCACCCTATTAACCTCATAACAACATTCAAACAAGTACAAAGAACACCACAGCAACAAATTAACCACCTAAAGCACCTAGTAACCTCAAAGCAACAACCACTCAGATCACCCTAGCAACCACATAACACATTAACTACCTAAAGCACCCTAATGAGGTCATAACAACATTCAAACTAGCATACGGAACTCCCTAGAAACAGTATATCTACGCATTAACCACCTAAACCACCTAGTAACCTCAAAACAACAAGCTAACAACCACTCAGACCACCCTAGCAACCACATAACGCATTAACTAAGTACCCTAAGACTTCATAACAATATTCAAACAAGCATATGGAACTCCGTAGCACACAATAGCAACACCATAGCAACACATATCATTGTATTAACTAACTAAAACACCCTAGTAACAACATAACAACATTCAAATAAGCACACAGAACACATAGAAACCCCTTAGCAACACATTAACCACCTAAAGCACCTAGTTACCTCAAAGCAACACACTAACAACCACTCAGATCACCCTAGCACCCCATAACACGCATTAACCACCTAAAGCACCCTAATAACCTCATAACCACATACAAACAAGCACATGGAACACCTAGCAACACCATAGCAACACATTACCACCTAAAGCACCTAGTTACCTCAAAGCAACACGTTAACAACCACTCAGACTACCCTAGCAACCCTACAACAATGCATTAACTACCTAAAGTACCCTAATAACCTCATAACCACTTACAAACAAGCACATGGAACACCATGTCCACGCATTAACCACCTAAACCACCTTAACTCAAAGCAACACACTAACAACCCTAAAGCAACCACATAACAATGCCTACCTAAAGCACCCTAATGACCTCATAACAACATTCAAACAAGCACATGGAACACCCTAGCAACTCCATAGCAACACAAGAAGCACCTAGTAACTTTATAACAACACACAGCAGCATGTTAACAATCACCCAGCAACCTTGTAGCAATTTCTAAACATCATAACAACCCCAAAGCAACATTAACCACATTGAACAACATAGTAACTTTAAAGCAACACGCTAACAACCACCCAGAACACCCTATCAACCCATAGCAATGTATTAACTACCAAAAAACATCCTAGCAACCTCATAACAACGTTCAAATAAGCAAACAGAACACATAGAAACCTTTTAGCAATGCATGCTAACAGCCTCCTGGCATCCTAGTAACCTCACAACATGCTAACAAATACTCAGAACACCATATAGCAATCCAATAACAGCATACTGACCACCCAAAACAACCTAGCAGCAACATGCTAACAACATCCTGGCACCCTAGTAACTCACAACATGCTAACAAGCACCATAGTAAGAACTAGCAGTCTCCTGGAAAACTATAAAAATCTGTTTATTGATGGAATTTGTTTGCTAAGATGATGAGATCTCTGTCTAAATGTGGAATATTACCACAGACTATTGAGGCCTAAGTACATAATTTACTCTCAGTCGCTACATATAAGGAGATATAAACCCAAAGCACATGGACAACATGGCCGCCTGTGAGATGATTACAAACACAGAACGCTAAACTGAACTTGAGTGGCACTGAGAAACAGGAAACCGAGAGACGCTAAAATAGCAGATGTTTAGCTTGTGCGTCCACTAACACGTAAACAACCGATCCGGACAAGACCGTTAGCGCAGGAGAGAGAGAGAGGGAGAAGAAAAACACTGCTAGATGAGAGAGAAGTGGGGCACGTTTTTATATTCGCCCCTCATGGTTGGTTATTGTCCAGCAGCTCTGTTTCCAGCTAGCCTGGAATGCTCGCGCTTCAGATCTCCCATGCGATTACCAGACAAATGCAGCCTAATTCGCAACACATGCAGCGGTTTAAATATAGAACCGCTAATTTAACTAAGTTCTCCGCAGACTCTGGATTTGAGCAAGTCAATAGACTTGGTCTTAGTTGCTCAGCTGACATTCGTCTGCCATGTAAAACATTCCCAAGGGCCGACCCAGTTTCCCCTGTTTCCAGGCTTTTAAAAGTAATTTGTAAGAGTTGTCATTAGCCACAGGCTGAAAGTGGCGGAGCAGAAACGGACACCTTCAGGTGAAAACACAGAGGTGGCAAAGCCTAATGGTTAACATCAACATGAAATCAAAATAATCGGCATTTATTACACATTCCTGGTCTTACGTACAACAATTTATCATTGCACATTATTCCAGTCTTGTATTTTTCAACAATCTGTCATATGAAGACACTTATCAGAATCCCAACAATTAATGATGAAATACATATTAACACTTAGATATAGCCCTTAACAGCGTTGCCAGGTTTTTACAACAAAACCCACCCGATTGCTACTCAAAACTATCCCAATTGCATTTCGAGGGGGGTCCCCGTTGCGTAAAAAACACGTTCCCTTGTAAAATTCCCATTCCAGGGGATAAATATAAAGTTTTTGGGGTCGCTTTAACCCACTGACATGAAAAAACCCTGCAGACTTGGCAACACTGGCCCTTAATAATTGTGAAAATCAATTTACAATAGGATAACAACTTTTTCAAATATTCATAAATCTGTTTATTATTATTATAATATCACAAGTAGTATTTTATTAGTATTATTTTAATAAAAATACAACTTAAAACTATTTAAAATGACTTAAAACTACTTAAAAACACTACTACTAATATTAACTATTAATCACTAAAAGCAATATTTAGTTTTAAAATATTTAAATGTATTTGTATTTTTTGTTTCATTTATTATAATTATTAAAATTAATATTTATTAAAATATATTTATGTCTATAGAATAATGCTAATATAAAAATATCACTAAAAGCGATATTTACATTTCATTTGTATTTAATTGTTATTATTATAATAATAATAATAATAACAACAATAAGTAGTATTTAATAAAAAATGAACATAACTTAATATAATAACTAAAAATTAATACTACTAACAACTATTAACCACTAAAACAATATTATTATAATAATTTTATTTGTTTCATTTATTATAATTGTTAAAATTAATATGTATTAAAACATGTTCATAGTTATATATAAAGAATATATATAAAAGAATATATATAAAGATATAAAGAAATACTTACTTTATTTAATTTTTATTTAAATTGTATTGTTGTAATATTACTACTTATAATTTATTTTTAAATAATTTATTATTATTATTACTTATTTCACTTTTGAATGATTATTATTAGATTTATTAGTAGTATTTTAATGCTATAAAATGGTAACAGTACAACTTATAATGTATTTATGATTTATTTGAAATAAGTAAATGTATTCATATATATATATAAAATATTTCTACTGTTTTCATACAATTACTGCTACTACTACAACCAAGAATAATACTATAATTTATCATTTATTTATCATTTATACTTTATTTTAAATAATTAAATACATTATTATTTGTAATTGTAATTAATATGAATAATATTAATCATTGGTATTTGGTTCTGAATATTGATTATTGTACACTTAAACATGAAAGTATTCAAAGGCCCTCATATAATAAAGCACAACTGCTCAGTCTCTACACACAACTGGCTCACCGACTCCAGTTCCACTTCTGATCTGGTTAAAGGTAGCCAGTCCACCTGCAGGGAGATTAAGACACGACAAAGCAAACAACAAACCTTAATTGAAACTGCCGTCACCAACTGTTCATAGCATGAAGGCGCAGCCCAAAATAACAGGGCTAATCTGCATGAATATTAATCTGGATTCCTGTGGGAAGCTAATCAAACGTCATTAATCTGCTCATGGTTGTCTTTGCAAGCGTTTCAAACGAGGCAAATGAGTGTGTTTACATGCCAGCTGGAGACTGCTTGTCACCTGACCCGGAGGGACAAGCACTCCAGGACCGTGGCCTGAGACGTGTCAATGTCCCGTTTGCTCAGAGGACGACGAGCACCTGGGAATGTGGAAGCTGCAGGCGGCCGCGCTGAATAGGCGGCACTATCACGGTAACGACGGCATCCAGCCAAGCCGTCCCCTGCGGCTCGCCGCTGCAGCGTAAAGTGCACTGGAGTAGGAAATTGAGGCCGCTGCAAGTTCAGCTTTCTTCCGAAAGAGCCCTATTTCACACGGCGAGGGGTTTAGGCAATTACTTGTGACAATGGCTGGCATGGCAACCGAGAGAAAGATTGATCTGGACACGAAACAACTGTGTTTGCTTTATTAAAAGTAATTCATCACCCTGCCCGTGTGTAATGGCGCTTTAGGAATGTGTGCAAACGGACATACGCGGGTTTGACATCAGGACGTCAGGGAATCGGACGTACACAAACACACATCGCTGCTGGGTGTTAAAGGAAAGCTATCCGAGTGTGTTAGGATTCGCAGATCCGCACGGCTCTCTTGCACGAATTCCACTTGAATTTCCACCATCTGCCAGCGTTCAAGCACTCTCAAGTTGACTGCGGCACTCTGGGAGCTATGCAATTAACCAGACTGAGTAGATTTTCATGCTACGAGGCTGTGAAACCTGCCCGGAAGTTGTGCTTTCATAGTTCACGAGAGCTTAGTTGGCCAAAATTCCTGAAGATAACACAGTTTAGAGCTAGAAAATGAATGTGGGTAATAGACCAGATCATTTGGACCTGGGAGAACTAGATGAGAAATCTTTGAGTTCGTATTGAGATACCGGACTTGAAATAAGACCTCAATAAGATCTCAAGCACAACTTGAGACCATAAATGTATCTTAGAAGCAAAAGTCTTCATCTAAAGCATTGCTGTTTATCAGTCTCCTCAAATTTGAGCAAAATTGAGACATCTTATGAAATTCTTTAAGAAATGTTACAGATTACAAGGAGGAAAATCTGACTTCAGCAAAAGTCTCAGTTTGTTCTCCAATCAATCTCAGGACCCTCAGACTCACAATGCAAGACATTTTTTTGGATCTCTTAAACTTATCTTAGAAGAAAAACTTTTCATTCGCTATAAATCTAATTGCAGTGTAGTTTGAGTCTTTTGAGAAAAATTGAGACCTAGTTGAGATATCTTTTGAAATTCTTTGAGATTATGTCATATGTAACAATGCAAGACATTTTTGGATCTCTTAAACGTATCTTAGAAGAGAAAACTTAACTGTTATTGCAGTGTTGTTGAGTCTTTTGGGCAAAATTGAGACCTAGTTGAGACATCTTTTGAAATTCTTTGAGATTGTAACATAATGAGATTAGTTTTTCAAAAGTCTCAATTTGTTCTCATTCAATATCATCGTTTTGTAGGAGAAACAACTGAGATTATCTGACTTAATCTCAGTTGACTTTAATTTATATATTTCCAATCAGAGTGTGATTTGAGACCATAAATGTTTCTTAGAAGCAAAAGTTTTCATATGAAAGCACTACTGTTTATAAGTCTTATCAAATTTGAGAAAAACTGAGACATTGTTGAGATACAGTATTTTATGAAATTCTATTAGAGATTACTTGAAGTCTATTACAGATTACTAGGAGGAAAATCTGGCTTCAGCAAAAATCTCAATTTGTTCTCCATTCAATCTCATTGCTTTGTAGGAAAAACAAGTGAGATTGACATTTGATTACAGCTTTCTAATCAGAGGATGATTTGAGACCATAAATGTATCTAAGATGCGAAAGTCATTATCAAATTTGAACAAAATTGAGACACTTTTGAGATATCTTATGAAATTCTGTAGTCTATCACGAATTAGGAGTAAACATTTATTTAAAAGTCTCAAATTGTTCTCAAATCAGTCTTATCGCTTTTTATGAGAAACAACTTTTGGTTGCAGATTTCCAATCGGAGCACAATTTAAGACATTTTTTGGATCTCTTAAACTAGAAGAAAATCTTTTCATTTGCTATAAATCTAATTGCAGTGTTGTTTGAGACTTTTGAGCGAAATTGAGACTGAGTTAAGATATCTTTTGAAATTCTTTTAGATTATACAACATAATGAGATTACGTTTTCAAAAATCTTAATTTGTTCTCATTCAATCTCATCACTTTGTAGGAAAAAAGTGAGATCTCTGACATTCGATTGCAGATTTCCAATCAGAGCATGATTTGAGACCATAAATGTATCTAAGAAGCAAAAGTCTTCATCTAAAAGCACTACTGTTTATGAGCCTCATCAAATTTGAGCAAAACTAAGACATCGTTGAGATACGAAATTCTGTAAGATTACTTAGAGTCTGTTACAGATTACAAGGAGGAAAATCTGGCTTCAACAAAAGTCTCAATTTGTTCTCCATTCAATCTCATCACTTCATATGAGAAACAACTGAGATTTCTAACTTATGACTTCAGATTTCCAATTGGACATTTCTGGATCTCATAACTTTATCTTAGATGTGAAACTTTCTAATTTCCTTGCATTTAACCGTAGTGTTGTTTGAGTCTTGTCAAATTTGAGCAAAATTGAAACACAGTTGAGATATATTATAAAAATTCTTGAGTTTTTTAAAAGACTTCAACAAAAGTGTCTGTTTTCCATTCAATGTCATTGCTTTCTATGAGAAACAACTGAGATCTCCGACTTTTGACTACAGATTTCCAACTGAAGCACAATTTGTGACATTTCTGGATCTTATAACTTTTATGTGAAACTTTCCAATTTCCTTGCATTTAACTGCAGTGTTGTTAGAGTCTTGTCAAATGTCAGAAAAATTGAGACATAGTTGAGATTTATTATGAAAAATCTTTGAGATTTTGATACATAATGAGTTTTTCAAAAGACTTCAGCAACAGTGTCAATCTGTTTCCCATTCAATCTCATCGCTTTATATGAGAAACAACCAAGATCTCTGACTTTTGACTACAGATTTCCAACTGAAGCACAATTTGTGACATTTCTGGATCTTATAACTTTATCTTAGATGTGAAACTTTCCAATTTCCTTGCATTTAACTGTAGTGTTGTTTGAGTCTTGTCAAATTTGAGCAAAATTGAAACACAGTTGAGATATATTATAAAACTTCTTGAGTTTTTCAAAAGACTTCAACAAAAGTGTCTGTTTTCCATTCAATGTCATTGCTTTGTATGAGAAACAACTGAGATCTCTGACATTTGATCACAGATTGCAAATCTGAGCACAATTTGAGCCATGTTTTTGGATTTCACACTTCCTGTTTGAATCTTGTCAAATTTAAGGAAAATTGAGACATTGCTGAGATATGAAATTCTTTGAGATTAGGACAACTTGTCATCAGTCTCAATCTCATTGCTTTGTACAAGAAACAACTGACATATCTGGTGTCAATCTCCAATCAAAAGTAATTTTTTACATCTCAAACTTACATTAGAAACAACACTTTCTATTTGCTTTGCATATAATTGCACTGCCACTTATGAGACTTGACAAATTTGATCACAATTGATACATCTTATGAAACCGTATGAGACATAATCAGATTACTTTTCAGCAGGAGTAAAATCTGACTTGAACTAAACTGTCAATTTGTTCTGCATTCAGTCTCATCGCTTAGTACGAGAAACGACTGAGATCTCATTAGTGTTTTGTGTGTCCTGTGGGCAGCAGAAACTAATAGGCGTGCGCTCGGTATGTTTAACACAAATGAGCGCCATACGGATGGATGGAGAGCGGGAGCGCTGGCGCTAACGGAGTCCAGGGCCGGACTTCCTGGTGCCGTGTCACCTTGCTCCGGGACAACCCGCTAAGCTGTTGGCACTAATGGTCGCGTGAAGGGCGGGACGAATCGAGAAAGCAAGAAAGGGGCTGAACGCGTGCGGAGAGACAGCGCTGGCAGGTACATACATAATTGCAATGTGAGATGCATAAGAGAAGTGAGCGCCGGGGGCCGAGATCCAGCGCTGTGATTTTAGCAGAGATGAGCTGATGAAGGTCACCAGCTGCGGGAGCCGAACGGAGACAAACCAACACCGCCCAGCGCGCTGCCAACCCTCTCCATCTGCACTGACGGCCGCCGACGGCACGCTCAGATTGATTTAACACTGATTCACTGAGAACTCAAAATACATTACTAATGATAATACTAATAACAAAAATAATTATTAACACATCTGTTTAGCTGTGCATTTACTTAATGAGCACTGTGCTACGTCCGTCTTATGCATCCTCTTCTTTTTATTCTTAACTGTTTTTAAACATTTTAAATTAATTGTTCATTATTTTTATTTTGCTTTTATTTTTACTTTTATTGTTTATACATCTGTTGATTATTTTATGATGACTTTTTAAATAAAGTATTTAAAATTTCCATTGTGTATAAAATGTGCCTTATACATAAACTTGCATGCTAATTGATTATTATTATTTAAAAGTCTAACGACCAAGACTCAGATCAATATATTTATCAAAAAAATAAGAATATAATTAAAAGTAATAAAATATTGACATAATAAATAAAAATGTATTATTTATTATTATTATTATTATTATTATTATTATTTAAAAGTCTGATGACCAATATTCAGATCAATATAATTAAATCAAACATAAATAAGAATATAGTTAAAAGTACTAAACTATTAACATAAAAAATATTATTATTATTATTTAAAAGTCTGATAATGTTATACAGATCAATATATTTATTAAATAAATAATAAGAATTAAAAGTAATAAATATAAATAAATTTAGTATACACATAAATGTATTATTATTATTATTATTATTACAAATTAGTTGTGAACACTGGTTAAAGGAGGCAAAATAAGAACAATAATAAAATTAATAAAATACAAATAATAAATTAAATTTATAATAAAGTTTAATGTGAGCTCATAGAATAACAGTATTAATAATAATAAAACTAATAATAATTAATAATGTTACTAATAATAAAAATAATTATTATTTTGATGATTGCTGTTATTAATAATAATAATAATAATAATTAATAATTAACATTATTATTGTTGATGTTTACAAGTCTGATGACCAATACTCAGATCAATATGTTTATTAAAATAAATCATAAGAACATAATTAAAAGTAATAAACTATTAACATAATAGTTTCTAAATATTAAATATTATTAATAAAATCTTACTATTATTTTTATTTAAAAGTCTGATAACCAATATTCAGATCAATATATTTATTAAAATAAATAAGAATATAAATATAAAGGAATAAACTATAAATGTCATAAATTATAATTTGTACATGTATTTATTTATTTATTTATTATGGTTGTTGCTGTTGCTGTCATCATTAAAACTGTGAATATTGGTTAAAGGAAACTTAATACATATAATAAATAAAATAAAAATAGTCTTAGTAAATAAGGAGAAGTTCTTTAAATGATAATTTAATAATAATAATAATAATAATAGAAAATATTATTATATGCTATTTAAGTGTTATTTATTTATCAAAACTTTGAAGTAAAATTAAGAATAAAATAAAATAAAATAAAATAAAATAAAATAACATAACATAAACATAAACATAAACATAAAATAAAATAAAATACAATAAAATGAAATGATATAAAATAAAATAAAAATATGCAGGAGCTTTAAAGCTCATTAGGGGCACGTTTACAGTCGTTACAATACACAGACTCTTAGTTACAGTGTAAAAACGCATCTGTTTTGGGCTTGCTCCATTTGCGAGAGCCAAAGCGTCAATTTATAGCTGGATCCAGATCAGCAAACGTTTCTGCGTCCATTACGGGTCAACAGAGCGCAATGCAATTTCCAAGACTTTCCTCGGGTCCTTTTACCGAACCGTCCCGCGGAGATAATCGCAAAAACATCTGCGCGAGCAACGACCCCGCTCGGATGTTGTACCAAAAAAGCTGGAGTTCCCTTATGATGATGTACCTCGAGCAAAATAATAACCCCCTTGAAGTCGAAGGGCCTTATCTGCGCAAAAAAGTGCCACGTTTGCAGAATAACTCGGAGAAACTCCCAAAGAGGAGCCTCCCTTTCAAAACATGACAGATACTGATAGCGAGGCTTAGACGGCACCATTAGCGCTCCGGTTTGCTGGTGTGATTCAGACCGGCGGCCTCCGGGCTGACAAGAACTCCATTCAAAGAGTCTTTGTGGCTGAGAAGCGTGCTGACAACACAGCGGGCTCTGCTGATGTCAGCACCGGAGACGCCGCTAATGAAACGAGGAGGTTTCGCACGGCGTTATGCATGCAGAGCGGCCCGTCAGATCCTATCCCGCCTCTAATTATTACCGTGCTCGAGGTAGGAGCCTGATAACGCTTCGCTCCCTAATTGAAATCAAACCATCCCTCTAGGGAGCGCTGATGAGAGATCATCGGGGTGCCGGCGCTCTGCGTGCCCGGCCTGACATTAGCGCCGGCTCTCAGACGAACTTCAAACACCCATAGACAGGAATCTTAAACGAAGGCGGCTAATGTTAGGGAGCATCAAGCAACTTTAGGGCGGAAACCGACCCGAACGGGGTCCGTATGCGACGTTGTGCTCTTCCGGTTTCATCTTTGCCAAAAATGTAAAGCGATAAAGCAAATATAATGCGTCTGGGTCAAAGCAACAGAGATTGGTGTGCTTTTAGAAAGAGTTTGGGTGCTGTGAGGTCACGTCTGGATTCGGCTGGTACGTTTAGTCAGATAATGCACTTATAAACTGTCACCAATCCACTTTTTTACTAAAATAAAATAAAAAGAAATAAAATACAATTAAATTAAATTAAAACAACAATAATAATAAAATATACAAAATAAAAAATAAAAAATAGATAAAACTTAAAAATAATTAAATATAAAATACATTGATTTTATTATATAGTAAAACAATCAAATAAAAAAGTTAAATAAAACAAAAATTCAAATAATAAAATACATTTAAATAAAAATATAAAAAAGTTAAACAATACAAATAATAATAATAAAATTAAAAAGGCAGATAAAAACAAAAATAAAACATAAAATAAAACAAAATTAAATATAAACTGTGAAATAAAATAAAAATTAAAGCAAAATAAAAAAACATTGATTTTATGAAGTTTAATAATTTATTAATAAGTTTAATCATTTAATTTATTAATTAAAATGCTAAAATAAAATAAAAATAATAAATAACACATAAAAAGTAAAACTAAATAAATATAATAAAGTGAAATAAAAACAAAAAAATACAACAAATTGTAATATAAACAGGTTTAATAATTTATTAATAAGTTCAATAATTTCATTTATTAAGTAAAATGTTAACATAAAATAAAAACTGAAATAAAAATATCTAAAATAAAACAATAATATACAAAATAAAATGTAAAGTAAAACAAAATAAATAAATAAATGAAGTGAAATAAAAATATTAAAAAATACAACTAAATATAAAATTTAAAGATAAAAGTAAAATAAATGAAAATACACTGATTTTATTATTATATAGTAAAAATACAATAAAATAATATATAAAAAGAAAAATAATATACTACATTAAAACCTAAAAAGTAAAAAAGAAATAACAGATAAAAATTAAAATATAAAAAGTAAAATAACAAAAAATTAAGTATAAACTGTAAAATAAAATGGTAAAGCAAAATAAATTAAAAATACATAGTTTATTTTAAAGTAAAATTATCAAATAAAAGTTAAATAAAATATAAAAAGTCAAATAATAAAACTAATAAAAATATATAAATTTAAAAAAAGAGAATAAAATATACGAAAAGTAAATAAATAAAACGAAAAGTAAAAAAGACAAAAATAAAATAAAGTAAAATAATACAACAAAATTAAATATAAACAGTGAAATAAAATGTAAAAATTAAAAGTGAGAAATTAAAATAGTTTATTTAATATTGAGTTTAATAGTTTAATTTATTAAGTAAAATGCTAATATAAAATTAAAGTTAAATAAAAATATAAAAAAGACAAATAATACAACAAATTGAAATACAACAGTATGCAGCACTGATTGGTGTTCTTTTAGAAAGAGTTTGGGTGCTGTGAGCTCACGTCTGGATTCGGCCGGTGGCGCCGAATGCCATTTAGCCTGATAATCCACTTTCAGTGGCAATAACGACCCGATAAAGACTCATCTTGGAGACGCGACACTTACATACAGAAACCAATAGCAGACTTCATGATTTAAGAGAGTCAGCGACTAACCCGTCACCCAACGGCGCCGTGCGTGAGAACGGCGGCGCCTTTTAGAGTAAATCAAACAAGCGAATGAGTCATAATGGTCAGTTGCTCTGGCACATCATCGTGTGATCTGAACATCAGCCAAATCTACAGATGACTTCTACAGTACGGTCAGTGTGATGTCACAATGTTTCCTGAAGGCATAAATCATGCTGAGCATTTATGGCCATTGTAATGGAAACAAAAATCCATTGAACAAGCCATTAGTCTATTTTTTTGCCATTATCCTGGTGTTTTAAAGCCATTAAAGACACATTTCCAGAAAGAGCACATCACCTGGAAAGCACTGGCTGTTTTAAGCATCATAATTGTGTACAAACTAAATAAAATAAAAGAATTAAAAAAAAAGTATTACTTTAATATCTATTTCATTTCATTTTATTTTTATTTGATTAAATCACATTTTATTTTTATTTAGTTTCCAGGTAATAAAATAAAATAAAATAGGTAAATTGTCAAACAGCGAAGCCCTGTAAAATATTCTTTTTATTTTATTTTTATTTAATTAAATCACATTTTATTTGTATTTAGTTTCCAGGTAATAAAATAAAATAAAATAAAATAAAACAGGCAAAAATGTAAAACAGCTAAAGCAGTGCATGCTAATTAAAGCATACAATATCTAAAAATATCAAAACTAAAATTACATATATGAACTACTAAAATTACTAAATAAATAATAAATGTAATAAAAATGACAAAAAATTATTATATTTATCTATATGAACTACTAAAATTGAACAACTAAAATTACTAAATAAATAAACATGACAAAAGCACAAAAGATTACTAAAGCTATAAAATAAGATAAAGATATAAGCTACAAATATAAAACAAATATAAAAACTATTAAATAAAAATTGAACTACTAAAATACCACAACTTTATTAAAATATAAAATAACACTGCTTTAAACGAGTCCATTTAGCCACAGAATGTTGATCAGTGTTGTTCTACCATTCAATGGTAACGTTTCTGCAGCGTTTTTCACATGAAAAACTGCTCCAACAATGTACATCTATTATTTTCAAGCAGGAAAATGACAATGAAGGACAGTATATTGAGCTCACATGAAAAGAAAAGTGAAAAGCTAAACTCTGAATGAGCTTCAGCTTTAACAGGCTTTCTAAAAGTGTGACAGAAAGACGACAATGACCTTTCGGCGTCCCTCACCTGACACATTCTCACTAATTCCCCTCATCGCAGAGACAAAAGCGCACCGAGCGGCCCGAAAACACGCTCAACGCGTATTGACATTCTGCAGGGGGACTTCAGATTAATTACAGCGCCCAGCTGGACACGCGAGCCGCTCCAAACGGCTTTTTCGCTCTTTCCCTACCGTCAAATGAAGTCGAAAACCGGCTTCCCTTTCATTGGCGCTTGTAATACAAGCTCATTAACTACAGTGAACCAATCAAATGTTTCTCTGAAGTCAAATCTAGCTAAAACTGTTTCCTGTACAAAACAAAAACACGGGTTGATTGGATGATCGGGTCTCGCTGACAGCCTCCGCTTAATTTCCAATGGAGGAATTTTGTGGCAATTAGGCCTTTTGGACACTCGAAGACGCCTGGAATGTCATAAAATAAAATAAAATAAAAGTAAGTTTTAATTGGAAGCACTGTAAAATATACATTTTTATTTTATTTTATTTTATTTTTACTTAATTAAATTACATTTTATTGTTATTTAGTTTCCAGGTAATAAATAAAATAAAATAAAATAAAAGTAAGTTTTAATTGGAAGCACTGTAAAATATACATTTTTATTTTATTTTATTTTATTTTTACTTAATTAAATTACATTTTATTGTTATTTAGTTTCCAGGTAATAAATAAAATAAAATAAAATAAAAGTAAGTTTTAATTGGAAGCACTGTAAAATATACATTTTTATTTTATTTTATTTTATTTTTACTTAATTAAATTACATTTTATTGTTATTTAGTTTCCAGGTAATAAATAAAATAAAATAAAATAAAAGCCTCCGCTTCATTTCATTTTTTCCAATTTTTTGGCAATTAGGCCTTTCGGATGCTCGAAGACGCCTGTAATGTAATGTAATAAAATAAAATAAAATAAAATAAAACGCTTGAAGATGCCTGGAATGTCATAAAATAAAATAAAATAAAACAGTTTTAATTGGAAGCTCTGTAAAATATTCATTTTATTTTATTTTATCTCATTTTATTTTATTTTAACTTCATTAAATTACATTTTATTGTTATTTATTTTCCAGGTAATAAATAAAATAAAATAAAATAAAAATCAGTTTTTCACTCTTTTTGCTCTTTCCCTGCTGTCAAATGAAGTCAAAAACCGGCTTTCCTTTTATTTGTGCTTGTAATACAAGCTAATTAACTGCAGCGACTCAATCAAATGTTTCTCTGAAGTCAAATCTAGCTAAAACTGTTTCCTGTACAAAACAAAAACACGGGTTGATTGGATGATCGGGGCTCGCAGACAGCCTCTGCTTCATTTCCAATGGAGGAATTTTGTGGCAATTAGGCCTTCTGGACACTCGAAGACGCCTGAAATGTCATACAACCATCAGCCGCAATTACACAATCTCCCTCGTGGCTGGAAATCGACCTCTGCTGTAAGAAATAAGAAGAAGCTGAATTTATAATGTCACCGGGGAGACATACCCAACTTAACCAAACACGGCCGCGTTTATGTCGAATGTAAATGCCGCTTCCTTTATTTACATTCGCACATTTCAGGGATTTACATTCAAATGCGTCGAGTTTTCATGTGCATGCTGCGTTTTCAGAGATGCTTGTTTAGGCTAAATGACGCTAACGGAGAGGGAGATAATGCGTCTGATGCTGTTTAACGTGTAAGAGGATCATTTATCGTGCAAACGCGTTTGCTGACTCGGCTCGAAATGCCTGCGAAATGAGCCGTCAGGAAAGTGATCACACGGAGTGCATGGTAATGCAGTAATACCTGCACAGCTAAACAAACACAGCCACAGATAAACAACCTGGGAAATCATATTCAGTCCAGATCCATCTATTTGTATGCATTTGAAATACCTTCTCACCAGGAGAGAAAAAATGAAAAATTAAATATTTAATGCAAAATATTTAAAAAATAAAAAATATAAATATCTCATATTGTTCTCAGAGGATACATATATTATAAAATGCTCTCTAAAATGAAAATTTCTGCCAAAATCAGCTGATATGGTTAAATTAAATTAAATTAAATTACAGATTAAATTAAACATAAATATAATATAAAAATAAATAATAAAAATCATAAAAAGATAAAAATATAGAATACATAAATAAAATATAGAAGTAAAATAAAATAATAAAAATCTGTAAAAAGTAAAATAAAAATTGTAATAAAGTATAAAATGTAATAAAATAAATAAAAATATAATAAAATAATAACATTTAAAAAACGTCAACAATAAAGTGAAAAGTAAGAAAAGTAAGAAAAATTGTAAATAAAATATAAAAACTAATAAAATAATAACATTATAAAAATAAAATCAAATAATACCATTTAAAAAAAACTAATAAAATAAATAAATAAATAAATTAATTAATTATGTAATTCTTTACAGACTAGAATTAAGAATGTAAAATAAAAAATTAAAAAACTAAAATATAAAAACTAAAACACTGAAATAATAAAAAAATAAATGATCATTTTAAAAACAATATTTATTAATAAAATAAACAAAATAAAATATAATAAAAATATAAAAATCAAGATAGAATTCTAAAAAAATAAAATATAAAAATATAAAAAGTAATAAAATAAATAGAAAGTAAGATTGAAATGTAAATAAAATATAAAAAGTAATAAAATAAAATACAAATTATAAGGAATATAATAAAATAATAAAAATAAAATATAAATGAATTAAATAAAATTCTAAAAAATATAATACTATAATAACATTTACAAAAACGAATAAAATAAATAAATAAATACATTAAATTCATTAATAACAGACTAGAATCCTAAATGTAAAATAAAAAAAAAACACTAAAATATAAAAAACACTAAAATAACAAAATAAAATAAATAAAATAAAACCAGTAATTTAAAAATAATAACAAACAATAATAATAATAATAATAATATATTATTATAATAATAATATAATAATAATCATAAAAATATAATACTCAGGATAAAATTCTACATGAAACAAAATATAAAAAATAATAAAAGTAAAAATTATAAGGAATACTACATAATAAAAAAGAAAAAAAACAGGAAGTACAACAACATGTGAAAGAAAACTGTGTTTGGCAAACCATTTCGTGTGGTTCTTTTCATTTCTGGCCTGTGTCTCAAAACCTCACCATGGTTTCACGCAGCATTAATAATGTCAGGCTGTGTTCTCACAAAATAACATCATCACATCAACACCAACCTCTGACAGGCCTGGACCACCGACGGACGCGCCATCTAAACTCTCAAACCCCATCAGACAGACTTCACAAGAAAAAAGCACCAGAGAAACTGATCTGAGGTCAACAGAAGGGAACAGATGTTTGAACACCACAGAAAGAAAACCACAAAACTTCACTGAAGTTCACTGGAGCGGTTCACTAAAAAATCATTTACTTACTCTCGTCAATTCAAACCTGAAAATCACATCGATTCTGCAAAACAACTCCTTTAGTGTTGCTCTGAAGCGTCTGGAGAGACACGAGGGAGAGTAAATGACAGGATTTTGATTTTTAAAGGAAGGATTTCTGTAAGAGCTGAAGATCTCGTGACCGGAGGGAGCATTGATTGAACGGTGAGAGGGATACGACACGGATACCTGACGAGGGATTCACCTTCTACTGCTGGATTTTGACAAGAAGCTTCAATCAATAGAACGTGGACGTGCAAAGAGATGAAACGACCGATAGCAACGCTTATCTTCAGACGAACGCAAGGAACAGCCTTCACATTACGGCCGCGCTGAGACTCATGGACGATGTGCTTTTATTTCATTCACGCTCATGATTTATTCTAAATCTACACCACAAAAGGTGTAGGATTTATTTTTGAAGCCATTTTTATTTAGAAACTACAGTATATTTCACAAACAATTACAAAGAATGAAATGATTTCATAACTACATCTTTGTTTAAGAGTATTTTTCAACAATCTTTATTTACAACTTATAAAAAAAAAAAAAGTAATAAAATAAATCATACATAAAATAAAATTAAAAAAAATAACATTATAAAAATACAATAAAATAAATGATAAAAACAGTCATTTATAAATAACAATACATTTAAAAATATAATAAAAATATAAAAATCTGGATAAAACTCTAAATAATATAAATTAAAATAAAGTAATAACTATATCTTTTGTTTAAGAGTATTTTTCAACAATCTTTATTTACAACTTATAAAAATATATATAAAAAGTAATAAAATAAATAATACATAAAATAAAAATAAATAAATAAAATAAATAACACTATAAAAATATAATAAAATAAATGATAAAAACAGCAATTTAAAAAGAATAATACATTTAAAAATATAATAAAAATATAAAAATATCTAAACAAAATAAATTAAGTAATAAATACAAATAAAATAAAATATAAAGTAATAAAATAAGTAGAATTATACAAATATAATAAAATAATAACTTTACAAAAACAAATAAAACTAATTAATTAATGGATAATGAATTAATAACGTAAACTAGAATTATGAATGTAAAATAAAAAATAAAACACTAAAATAATATAAAATAAAATAAAAGATAAAAACAGTAATTTAAAAATAATAACATTAATAAACTAAATAAAATATAAAAATAATGTAATATAATAATATAATAGAATACAATTATGTTTGATTCATTCATGTGAATCAGTTCAAACTCAGTTCAAACCTCTAAATGATTCATTTACTTTGATTTATTTGCAACAACACTCATAAGTGTTTCATTTCAGTGTCACTTTACATAAATTAAAAAGGTTTTAGTTAAAATATATAAAGATTATTGGTCATTTTTAATTAAATCTCATACTTATATTTTATTTATTTTTAATTACAATATTTTATTTCTTGAATTACACACTTTGCATCAACAGCTGTTTGGTTTATGAAATTACGATTTTTATGAAAATATTAGGAAAAATATTAAGATAATGTTTGGGGAAAAAAGAAATTATGGTTGAAATTATGGTTCTTATGGGGAAAAGAGATATATGAATAACGTTTTTGAGCATATATTGTGGAAACTGGAAATTTACATCAAATCAAAAGGTAGATATTATGTTTTTGCTATATTGAATCATTAAAAAAAAAAAAAAAAATCTGCCTTTTCACTTGAATATCTTAAGATTTTTTTATTTATTGCATTAAACTTTTTTGTATATACTAAGCAAAAACAACTGTTTACATAAATATTGTGAAATATATATATTAAATCAAAAAGCATTAAAATATGTTAATTAAATGTATACCATATTTTATTTATTGCTGTTGAGCAAATACATAAATATTGTTAAATATCAAAACAGAAGGCAAAAATATATTGAGATAATGTTTTTGCTATATTATATATATAATAACAGCATTATAGTAATAATATTATCTGCCTTTTCTATTAAACCTCTTAAGTAAAATAATTTTTAATTAAATTTTCACCATATTTTAATTATGGCAAGAAACATTTTGAATCTGCAAAGCAACAACAGCAGTTTGGTTGAAATTATGGTTCTTCGAGAGGAAAAAAGAGATGTATAAATAACTTTTTGAGCAAATATACAAATATTGTGCAAATTAATCACATCAAAGGCAGAAAAAAACATTAAGATAAGTTTGGGGGCAAAAAAAAACCATTTCTCTTAAATCTCTTAATTAAAACAATTTGTAATTAAATTCTTATTTTGAATTTCAAACAACAGCTGTTTGAAATTATGGTTCTTACGCAGGGGGAAAAAAGAGACGTATTAATAACTTTTTTTTTGGCAAATACATAAATATTGTAAAATTTATCACATCAAAGGAAGAAAAATATTAAGATAAGTTTGGGGAAACATTTATCTTGAACCTCTTAATTAAAAAAATAATTTTGAATTAAATTGTCTCCATAATTTATTTATTGCAATAAACATTCTGAATCTAATAAGCAACAACGGCTGTTTGGTTGAAATGATGGTTCTTCAAGAGGAAAAAATTGACTTATAAATAACTTTTTGAGCAAAAAGTTTTTGCTATATTGCATCACTGAAATCATTTTTTCTGCCTTTTCACTTGAATATCTGATAACTTTTAATTGCATGCTTTCCACATTTTATTTATTGCATTAAACTTTTTTGGATATATTAAGCAACAACGGCCGTTTGTATAAATATTGTGAAATTTATCTCAAATCAAAAGGCAGGAAAATATCCTTCTGCTACATTGCATACAACATTATCACATTTTTCAGCCTTTTCCCTTAAACTAATTTCAGAGTCTTGCCAGCATACAGCGAGCATTATAAAAGATGCAATTTAATTCATCTCCAGATCGATAGAGTTCTGCGAGGATCCGCTTTAGCCTGTTTAATGTCACGCCGTACTCCTTAATTACAGCACTGCACGAGTAATTATCATAAAACTGAAATAAATCACTAAACAGGTGGTTAAAGATGAATTCTTGGCACGGGTCGAGGAGGCGCCGGCACTGCCAGGCTCGCTCGTGCTCCGTCGACCGACCGCCTGTCCTTGAGGAATGTGACCTCTTTTTGTCTTTGAGAGCGGACAGCTGAAAGTGCCACTGCCACTCGTCCCGTCGGCAGCTGTCTAGTTAAAGCCCCTCACATTCCCCGACCTGCCCATCACCAGCTGAATCGGAGCAAACAAAGCCTGCCGGAGCCGGCCTGAATGCAGCGCTCAATCACCGGCACATATTTGTCTTATCCGCCCCAGTGGACGCACGCAATTCTCCTCTCCTCACCTATTATTTGTTTCCGTTTTATCTGTGCACTTGATTGCTTGGGCCATTTGACCGGTCGTTTTGAGCCTGTAAACACACTCGGCGGTCCCCTGACAGCCCGGAAGGCTGGAGAGAGGACAAATTCACCTCCTCTATCCATCCGCCCGTCCGTCAGTACGTCCGTCCAGCTCGATCCTGCGGGACGCTCCTACGGCAGAGAGCTCACGCTGCTGTACTGGGTAATTAGGCTGTCAATCACGGCTTTCATAAACGACCTCTGCGGGACGGGGGATGGAATGAACGACCTGTATTGTTTAAGTGTCGCAACCTGGAGATTGTATTGTGTAAGGTCATGCTGAAGGTGTATTGGGGTGATTTTGGAAGAATGCATGGATGGATTTGCAGAATCTGGTCATAATGGAATGGAATTTACTGTTTAATGTGGAATATCACTGAATTTGCAAATTGTAGATAAATCGTGACATGGACTAGTGTCTGTTAATATTAAAGTGCAAAAAGACTGCTATTTAAATAGAAAGAGCTGTTCTGAGAGTAACAACTCAAATTCAAAATATTAAATGGAAAAAACCTATATTAAAAATATAAATATTATTAACTGCTAAAAAATAAAATAAAATGTTTAAAATTCAGTTTAAAAATTTGAAAAAAAGTATATGAAAATACATAAATATAGATATTGCACCTTATCTCATCTATTAATTATTTACATTAAAAATAATAAAATAAAAATACCAGGGAATGTAATAAAATAAGATAAAATAAGATAAAATAAAATAAGATAAAATAAAATAAAATAAAATAAAATAAAATAAGGACACTTAAAGGTCTTCTCAACAATCCACCAAAATAAAAGTTTAGAGAAATTTGAAGAAATTATAACAGAAATATATTACTATTGTACAGTACAGTACAGCCCTTTGTAAAATGAAAGTAATTGTTCAGATTACATCTGATTATATTGTAATATTTATATCAAAAATATAAGTATTAACATCTGCTAATAAAATAAAATAATAAAATATTACATTTAAAATATGAAAAAATATATGAATATATATAAATATGATTTTTTTGAGTTTTATTAATTTAATTAGACATCTTTTTGATTAATGATTACGAAACTCAAAACAGAATTCCAAAAAATACAAAAACAGAATTTTGGAAAAACAAAACGGAATTTAGGTAGAAAAACAGAATTTTGGAAACAGATTTCATAGGGTTCTAAGTAAGATAGTACACAGTAACTCACTAAAAACATTCAGAACACTTACGTAACCGTTTAGCAACACTTTGAGCATAAACAAGAACACACTACCATCATAGTGAGAGTTTAGTATAAGAAAACAGCATGCACAAAATGCAAAAGCCTACATTTAAATGATGTTCAAACACCATATGCTAAAACATACTGACATAGGAACAGTGTAAAACATCAGGCCACATAAGATGAGCATTATATGAGCTGCACACACAGATCTTTCAGCAACCATCATGTGCCTAATAAGAGTACTATGAACTCCCATTCCTTTCATCCTACAGAACATATATGTTGGTGTACAGTATACTGTGCTACAGGGATTCAGGCCATATAGCAGCTTTGATCAGATCATCTGAACACAATGTAGTCACAGCCAGACCCTTCAATGATTTAGAAACAAGCACAAACCAGAATCAAATGTTTGAATTCCTTACAATTCCCAAACCTTATAAAGCATACAACTGCACCATTCCACAAAGCATCTATTTCAGAAAACACTTCCCACATCATCTACGGGATCCGCTGCAACCACACATTCACCTGGACTTTACTAGAAATATGATATATGACTAACAATGTGTAACATTGCAAATATGAGCAACATCTAAGAAGTGAACTATCCTTCTGATCAGCCATGCACTAAAAGTTTTATCACTTCACATTCATCTTTTGTCATCCCCTCACCGCCTTCAATAAACCCGGAGCAGAACAGTATTCCCAGTGCCTTGAACTTCAACCAGCTGTCAGTCAAACTGAACAAACAGTGGGGGGCGATGGGATAGCGAGAAGGAGGGTGTGGAAAGCGGCCGCGGACCCTCAGTCCGGCATCTTCTATCCACATCTGAGAGCCAGAGAAGCAGGACTGGGCCGCTCTGAAGTCAAGAGCTAATGAGTCTCGGTCCCGGGGGACGGACAGGGCCTGAAACACGAGGCATCTCCACCGAGCCACCTTTCATGTCATTCTCAAAGCAGAAAAGAACCTTTTTTTTGCTTTTTCTGTGCTGCGGATAGATTTGGCACCAGTGAATTGTGGCGTTCGGCCCTGTTTCCACGTTTAATGAGAGCTAAATTATCTGCTTACTAAGTGTAACTGAAAGATCGAGTCCATTCGGCCCAAAGGGATGGAAATTTGGCTCTTTAAATCACCTTGATAAATAAGCTAGAACATGATATTAAACAACATGTATTTGTGTGTGTGTGGGGCCTATTTTAACAATCTAAGCATATGGTCTAACGCGCACGGCGCAGGTGCACGTAGGGCGTGTCTGAATCCACTTTTGCTAGTTTCATGACGGAAAAAACGATCTAAAAGGGTTGTCCCTATTCTCTTAATGAGTCATGGGTGAGTTTTGGGCGTAATGTGCATTAAATCTCACATTTGGGATCGTTTGAAGCCGCGTTTAAACTGTGTTTTGGAAGTTCAAAATCGGGGCACCATATCAGTCCATTATATGGAGAAAAATGCTGAAATGTTTTTCTCAAAAAACAATTTCTTTACGGCTGAAGAAAGAAAGACATGAACATCTTGGATGACAAAGGGGTGAGTACATAATCTGTAAATCTTTGTTCTGGAAGTGGACTTCTCCTTTAAGAGTCAGTTGTGCTCGCTCCATGGTGGATTCTCTATTTACATTGTGGAATTTGCAAGAACAAAGACTGATCGCTTCTCCAGAAAGGGCCGGCGCCAAGGGGGGCATTCGCGGGCCAAACGAGTTACTATGCACCCTCTTTCCATCCTCTACCCTTCTTGCTGAATATGGTCGTTTTGAAAGCGAAAGTAAAACCCCAAAAAAATAAATAAATTCAGTTGCCTCAAAATAGCAACATGGCAACAATGTGCCTGAACACACCTCGTTTTCAGACCAGCACGCCCACAGGTGCACAAATAGGCGCAAATGCATTTGCCATTTAAACAACGTGGCGCAGGACGTGAAAATGCTAACTGCATCAGGCTGAAACTAGCAATAAACACTTGCGTCGCGCCTAGCGCCACATTGCGCCGAGTGTATTATAGGGCCCTGTGTGAGTGTGTGTGTATATATATATATATATATATATATATATGATATATATGACAGCTACAACCAGTTATTAGACTGTGCCTTTGTGCCACATTAAAAAAGTATTTAATAAGTAAATTTAGGCGTTTATTATTAGATTATACATCAAAACCACAGTAAAATAGCAGAAAATAAAATACAATTTAATTGAAAAAAAAGCTACAAATTTACATATAATAAATAAAAAAACTTAAAATAAGCTATAAAATGGAATTAAATCATATATACTAAAAATAAATAATCTACAACCACTTATTAGAATGTGCCTCTAAATATATAAATAAACTTGGGTATTTATTATTAGATTACAGATTAAAATCTGCACAGTAAAATAATAAAAATAAACAATAAATAATAATAAATGTAATATTTTATATTGCGCATATACACACACACACACACACACACACACACAAAAACAGAAAAAAAATCGTAAAAATACAATTTCATTGAATAAATAAATATAAATAAATAAATAAGCTACTAATTTATATATAATAAAATATATATAATCTTTTAATGTTTAAAATTTTAAAAAGAGCTATAAACAGCGATAAAACATATATAATACAAGTTAGTAATCTACAACCAGTTATTACAATGTGCATCTAAATAAACAAACTTGGATATTTATTTATAGATTACACATTAAAATCTGTTAATTAAAATAAATAATAAATGAAAATCTATAAAAATAATAAACCGTAAAAACTAACTATAGTGTGTAATATATATATATATATATATATATATATATAAATAGTATAAATTATACAGCTTATTTATTTTATGAATAAATAAATGAGTTACAAATTTTTATATGATAAATATGTGCAGGCATTGTGGCTTTCAGCTCCGTTTCCACATTTAATGAGAGCTAAATTATCTACTTACTAAGCATAACTGAGCGATCTAGACCATTCAAGCCCAAAGGGGCGGAAATTTGGCTCTTTGCATCACCTCAGACTACAAGCCAATGCATATTTCAGGACTGCATCAAAGCATCAAAGTGCATCTTCACCAAGCACAATGCAATTACAAATTCGGCTTGAATAACGTGCCGTTTTCTCGCATAATGAAGTGTTTTGTTTTGCACCGCGGTCCAAACAGGATGGCGGAGGGTTGCGCTGTCGATTGTGTGACAGCGTGGCCTATTAGCAGGCATCCGCTAATTAACAGTTCTTTAGCGTTTACCGCAGCGCAACCGCGTTCATCGGCAGCCTCGTTAGCATCCATTTCCAGCGGTGTGAAAAAGCTCGGAGCTCTTTTGAAATGCTTTGGATTGCACATTAATGATCAAAGGAAACAACCCCCGACGACTGCAAAGCATGCTGGGCCGGCTCAAATTATGTCTGATATTATTGTGCATTTGAAAAAAAATCTGAAACATTTATGCGGCGATCATCTGAAAGAATGCATCTGAACAACACTGGTGTCTCGGAGCGCCTCCTTTAGTGCTTTTCCAGGGGACAAAAGATAATTTCACATGAATCCTTCACACGAATTTAAGGACTGCGGAGAGACAAGCTGCAGGTGTAGACCGACATGCATTATTGCACACAGAGGACGAGACACACACACACACACACATACATATATACAAGTGCATTCCCCCAGACTGCAATTCAAACACACATTCACTGCTGATGAAAAAGTCAAGCTCATTAGATATTTGTTGCTGCGTCGCTGTTTCTTTTCCAGACGTTAAGACACAGTCGGCTAATGAACAAAAAGAGACATGTGCACCATTCTGAAAACTCCACATGACAAAATGCTCCTTTTTATTTCTTTCTGTAGTAGGAATGTGCAATGCAGCATATTTAAGAAACTGACTAGCTGGGCGGTTGGACTGAATATGCATATTTCAGTGAAGACACATTAAATTCATCAAAAGCGACTGTAATCACAAAAACATGAGGCAGAACAACTGTTTTCAACACTTAAAATAATAAGAAATGTTCTTCAGCAGCCAATCAGCATATTAGAATGATTTCTGAAGGATCATGTGACACTGAAGACTGGAGTGATGATGCTGAAAATTCAGCTTTGATCTGAGAAATATATTCAGTTTTACAGTATATTCAAATAAAAAAAAAACAAAACAGTTATTTTAAATTATAATAATATTTTACATTTAATACAATTTTAACATTATTTTTGATCAAATAAATGCAGCCTAGAAAAGCAGAAGAGGCTTCTTTCAAAAATATGTAAAAATCATATGTACCGTAAAAACATAAAAATTTAAATGTATATAAAATTTTAAAAATGAATACATTATATATATATATACACATGTATTAATTTTTTTATTTTATATACATTTATGTTTTTATATACATTTAAATTTTTGTTTTTACTATTTTTATTATTTATATACATTTATGTTTACATTTTACATTTTAAATTTTATATATATATATATATATATATATACACTGTATATATATGTTTATTTTTAATTCCGAAGTAAAAATATAGTATAAATGGTGTATAAAAATTCAAATTTTATTCATATTTTAATATTATATATATTTATATTTAAAATGTAAAGTTATATATATATATATATATATATATATAAATTTAAAATGTAAAATGTAAACATAAATGTATATAAATAATAAAAATAAAGTTGTGTGTATACATACATATTTGTTTATTTTTAATTCCAAAGTTTGTATAAAAAATGTAAAATTTTATATCTATATCAATATATATATAAATTTAAAATGTAAAATGTAAATATAAATGTATATAAATAATAAAAATAAAATTGTGTGTGTGTATATATATATATATATATATATATTTTTTTTTTGGTTATATATTTATTTATTTATTTTGAATTAATTTTAAAGCAAAATTTTAAATTAAATTTCAGCTACCGTTCTGAAAAAGTGATTTGCTGCAAGCAACAAACAAGTAGTAGTTAACCACATATATATGTATAATTTTAAAATGTAAATATAAATATAAATGTATATAAAATTTAAAAAATAAATCAATTTGTGTGTGTGTGTGTGTGTATTATAGAATTTGCAATTAAAATTTCAGCTACTGTTTTGAAAAGGTAGTTTACTGCAAGCAACAAACAAGTAGTAGTTAACCACACAGCTAACTAATACTTGAGGCCTCTTTGTTTCTACAAACATAAAAATGTATCTACCCAAAATTATAATTGATCATTTATTCAGATCTGTATTTTTGCTGGCACAAAAGCAGTGGCTAAAATACCATAAACGCTAAGAAGAACATTTAGATCAATGCACTGCTCAGTATCCAACAACCTGACAAACCCAAACATCTCTATACTGTAACTCCGCCTGTCTTTTCTTTCTCTTGACCCTGTTCTGTGCACTGCAGCTGTTGAGGGAAAAATGCAACATTCCGAAGCACATTGTGTTTTTTTTCTCTTTCCATATGTTATTCTCTTTACAGCAGCCATGGCCTCTCACACGGCCTCATACAGCTCTGAGATCAGAGACGAGAGCAGCTCTGCTCCTGCACTAACCCTGAAACCAAACCCTCCCTCGGCCACGACAGCCTCCTGCCCCGCTTTTCCCCTGCAGAAGCGGCACATGGCACGGAATTGGAAATGCGGTGGAATGCTAAGCGCGTCAGTCGATCCGTGACAATATGCCGGGCTCGGGTCTTTTCAGAAGTGGAGAAGGGCTTTGTCGAGGCAGCCGTCTTAAATGTGGTGATTTAATAGCGGCGTTCTGCTGCGGATCTGCAGTCTGAATAGACTCGCCGCAAACAGTCGCCGCCGGTGCTCGCAGGAAAAAGGCGACGGGAGGCGACACAAAAGCCAATCATTCCCTCAAAACCTCAGGATGGCTTTGAAGGATTATTTGAGCGGCGAAGTGGGGGAGATTTACGCGTGTGTGGGGCGAAGGACTCCTGCAAACGCCGCATTATTTATCCCTTGCTATCGCGGCTCCAAATATATTCCACTCCCGCTGCTGGCTTGTGGCTTTTCGGGCCTAACGTAAACATACGGCCGCCCACGCGCTCGCTTTTTTGTCCTTCTGACCATTTGAAACCACTGTAATCCCTAATTAGTTGGCAGAACTCAGAGCTCTCACAAGCGAAGTTAGTAGAATTGCAGCTCAATTGAAATCAACTGAATTAATTGAAATAATACAATTTGATAAGTGATGGGCAATTTCGAAACACTGCTTCGTGAAGCTTTGCGAATCATTCGTTTCGAACCAGTGCATGAACCTGCCAAAGTCACAGGTTCATTACATCGTACTGAACCGATCGTATCTGCTGAACCCAGTGTCTGTATGATTTTTACCTGATCTTGGATCAGTTTTATAAATTTGTAAAACATTTTAAATCCACACTTGCATATGAAACCTTTGCGAATCATTTATTCCCAACCAGTCATTCAGAGCACGTACCAAACTGCCAAAGTGTTCAAAACGTTACAAAATTTCAATGGTTTGATCTCTGTGAACGCATGAACCAGTGTATGATTTTTACCTGATCTTGGATCAGTTTTATAAGTTTTTAGACAATTTAACGCCAAATTGTACAATAACAATGAAGAGAATTCGAAACACTGCATTGGGAAGCTTCAAAACCTTTGCGAATCATTTGTTCACAACCAATAATTCAGAGCACGTAGCAAACTGCCAAAGTGTTTGAAACGTTTCAAAATTTCAGTGGTTCGATCCTAGTGTCTGTATGATTTTTACCTGATCTTGGATCAATTTTATAAATTTGTAGACATTTTAATAACAATTTTTGTATTATAACAAGGAAGAGAATTCAAAACACTGCTTTGGGAAGCTTTGAAACCTTTGCAAATCATTTGTTTTGAACCAGCAATTCAAACATGTATCAAACGCCCAAGTGTTTTAAAATGTTGCAAATTTCAATGGCTCCATCTCAGTATCTGTATGATTTTTACCTGATCTCGGATCAGTTTTATAAGTTTTTAGAATTTGAATGCCACATTTGTATAATAACAAAGAAAAAAATTTGAAACACTGCTTCATGAAGCTTCTGAACCTTTGTGAATCATTTGTTTCGAACCAGTGACTCAAAGAGTGTTTTAAAGCACCAAAGTCACATGATTGTAACTATTTTGAAATGTATGAAATTTCAAAACCGTTCACTGTGAACTTACTGTCTATTTGGTTTTTACCTGATATTGGACCAGTTTTATAAATTTTTTATCTACATTTGTATAATAAAAAGGAACAGAATTTAAAAGATTTGCAAATCTTTTGTTCACAACCAGTGATTCAGAGCATGTACCAAACTGGCAAAGTTTCAAAATTTTATCGTTTTTACCTGACCTTGGATCAGTTTTATAAATTTACAGAAATTTTTTATCCATATTTGTATAAAAAAAGGAAGAAAATTTAAAACCTCTGCAAATCAATTGTTCTAAACTAGTGATTCAGAGCACGTACCAAACTGAAACATTACGAAATTTCAATGGCTCGATCTCAGTGTCTATATGATTTTTTTTTAACTGATCTTGGATCAGTTTTATACATTTGTAGACACTTTAATGGCAAATTTGTATAATAACACAAGGAGAATTCAAAACACTGCTTTGGGAAGCTTTGAAACCTTTGCGAATCATTTATTTTGAACAAGTGATTCGGAGCATGTTCCAAACTGCCAAAGTCACATGATTTCAGTAAACAAGGATTCATTACATAGTAACTATTTCGAAATGTTAGGAAATTTCAATGCAGATTGCTGTGAACCCAAAGTCTATATGGTTTTAGGGAAACACTGAAACCTCTGTGAATCATTTGGTTCAAACTAGTGATTCAGAGAGTGTATCCAACTGCCAAAGTCATGTTATCAATAAACAAGGCTTTGTTACATCATAATAGTACAAAAAAAATTGCATCTGTATGGTTTTTAACTGATCTCAGAACAGTTTTATAAATTTGTAGATGTTTTTTTTTTCATCCACATTTGTATAATAAAAAGGAACAGAATTTGAAACCTTTTCAAATCTTTTGTTCCTAACCAGTGATTCAGAGCACGTACCAAACTGCCAAAGCGTTTCGAAATTACGAAATTTCAATGGTTTGATCTCAATGTTTAATTTTTACCTGATCTTGGAATAGTTTTATACATTTTTAGACAACTTAATGGCATATTTGTATAATAACAAGGAAGAGAACTCAAAACACTGCTTTGGGAAGCTTTGAAATCTTTGTGAATCATTTGGTTCAAATCAGTGATTCGGAGCATGTTTCAAACTCACCAAAGTCACACGATTTTAGCAAACAAGGATTCGTTACATAGTAACAGTTTCGAAATGTTAGGAAATTTCAACGTTGATTGCTGTGAACCTAGAGTCTATATGGTTAGAGAAGCTTTGAAACGTCTTCTGAAAATTTTTCATGACACTTTTTTTTTTAGCTGATCTCAGAATAGTCACGGTCAGGGTGGCCTTGTGGCCTTTGTTATCAAATGCAACAGACACATTCAGCGAAAAACAGCACAGACGAGTCGAGTTCAATGTGGTCGGATATAAGGACAGGAGAGGCTGCGGAGAAAATGCAGGAAAAGCAGGGGCGTAAATCAGGCCACTGTGACAGAGCTACGGATTCCAGCCAGCAGGGAGGCCAGACCGGCAAAGCTCTCTTGGAACGAAAACACGGTTTTTCTTCTCCTGAGCTCTGCTGTAGATGGGGGATTAAGAAATTTCTCGAGTCGCACCGCAGTGAAACAATGGCTTGGCCGACCGCCACCTTGTTTATTGGAATGTCATCGATTGCGGGAGACTGACCTGGAATCACAGAAGAATACAATTACTACACGCACGAGAGTGACCTTAGTGAACGTCAGTGCTAAAGATCCCAGCTGCGCCGCTCGTCGGAGACGCTAATTGGCAAAAGCCACAAGTGAACTTCATAATGAAGCTGTCATAAACATCCACCTGCTTTCCAACGTGCGTGTTTGGGAGCCTCCAGAAAAACATACTTTTATTTTTGCAGTATGCAGTACACCAGATTTGACACTTTTACAGTTGCCAAAACGTGCATCAAATAGACATCACATAGTATACCACATATCTCAAGTTCCTAAAACATCAAATGAATAATATAACACATCCAAACACGCATGTTAAAATTATGAATTAAGAAAATCGATTCACGATTGCACGTAAAGGTTTAGCGAAATGTAGACTAAAAAACATAGCAGAATATTTGTCTAGTTTCGCTGCGCAATAGCGTCGTTATAGCGACATAATACCTGCAGATTGCAGCTAATAGAAATGCTTCTCTATCGGTGCGCGTCATGCTCCTCACAGCACAGATCGTGAAAGCAGACTGCAGTTTTTGTAATTCATTACAACAAACAAACTGTAGAGACAATGTACATAATAAATGCAGTATGCAGTGTAGAGAGCTTCATTAATTAAAATGCAAGCTTGTGAGACCGTAATGAACTAAGACAAGTGACAGTTTTTAATTATTATAGCCTAAAGGGAGTTTGCAAAAGTGAAATTGAATTTATACAACAGTTTTAGACATTTTTGATTTTATACAAAAGTTAATATTAAGTGACTTACATTTTAGGAACACTGTTGTCTGATTGTGCTATATTTCGTCAACAAAAATAGTTCCAAACACAGTCACAGCTGTTTTCGTTTATGAATGAATCTACATTTTTGAATCAATTGAATGAACGATTCAAGTCACAAAGAATTTTTTAAATCGTTTAATATTTCTATATTCAAAACTTTATATTTAAAACATTAACACTGTTATTATGAAATGCATTAATGCCACCTCTGAATCTTGTCAAAAAAATTTGTAAATATCCCTTAATGCTACATTTGTGCTCTTCTGTGCCGTGCAAAGGTGTTTAATTCAATTTTTTTTTTAATATATAAATCTAATTTTTTATTGTCACAAAAGATGACATACATTTGATAAAGTTTGATAAAATATTACTTTATAATGGGAAGGTTAATTTATGTCATTTTAAAGGGTTTTATAATTAAATACAACCGAAAGGACATCTAAAATTACCATTGTAATATGGCCGTTTATGTTTACTGAAAACTGAATTACTACTAAGATGTGTTGTATGTGTCTGTATATTAAGTGCATCGTTCAACTTTTTCCCCATGGTCTAGAGAGAAAAAACAAAGATCGCAACACATAGCAATATCAAATCGCAATACTTATAGAATCAAAATTCTTAAAAAAAACGCAATACATATCGTATCAGCGCCCAAGTATCGTGATAGTATTGAATCGGGAGGTAGGTGTATCGTCCCATCCCTAATTTTGAAGTGTGCATCCAATGGACACTATCCAACGGGCACAAAAAAAGAGCTAAAAACACCGGGGAAAAAAACAGAAAAAAAACTGACACTTGCATCTCCATGTAAAATAAACGTGCTTTGGAAATTGCATAATATTTCACAAACTATTTAGGAACAAAGTATGCAGTACACTCTGCAGATATGCACTATTTGTTGGCACATTTGAACCTGTTGCAATTAAAATGCTAGTTCAGCTATTGATAGACACCACATTAGCATTAAAACGTCACTGTTGCACATATTGCAAGAACAAGCACACTCTCAAATGCATTACAGCACTAAAAGGAAGAAATAGTCCAGTGCAATCATTTCTTCCTAATACATTGAGCATCAAAAACAGTTAGTTTGATCCAGCTCAGATTAATTTCACTGGATTAGCGTCACACGCCGTACGCTAATAGTGTCAGAGCTGTCTGCTTCCTACAGCAGGACAACTGCTATGTACATACACTTATCTTAAATTGAAATTACTCAGGTGTGGCCTCTCCTAAGTAGCTGATAATTATGATTTAATTTGTTCCAATCTTTCCAGTTTTTGCTCCTGGCCTCAATTAATTGAATCAGTTCCATTGAGTAATTATCGCTCAAAGAGCGATCCCCGCTCATCGCCTGCAAGGGAAGCGGTATGCGTCTGTGTTACAGCGCTGCACGATAAGCCAGAATTCAGTGCATTCACATAGCAGAGGATAAGCTGCCACCCCCAGACATATGATTTCAAAAGCATACCGTTCGCTCACTGTTGGGTGTATTCATGGAGTTGACACGAGAGGTTTTAGCTATGGTCTGACGCTCCGGAGCTCTACACAAATCCCTGCGGGCTCAACGCACCTAGTCCAGCCGCATATGTGATGTTCAGACTCCAGATATTGGTTTAAAACAGCTGTAAAGGTCACCGCTAGTCTGGGGATGCATCCAAATCCGTGTATTTCTACTACAGCTACTTCGCTAAAGATAAAAATACATACTGTGGAGTATGTAACATATCAGTATGACAGTTTTCAGACACACAAGCCAACAAAAATAACATGCATGTAAGTCAAGTCATTTTAACAAACCCCTTACTGTTAACATGTAACTCCTGACATGAATGATTTCTCAAATCATGTTTGTTGTTGAGAAGTGTGCTGACCAGATGCTACATTTTCATCTGTGGGACCATAAAACTGGTGAAAAATCACACAGATGCAGACTTAACTTGAGAAAATTCACTCGCACTACTCTGTCAACCATTTATCAACATTGTGGCAACCATCCAGAACACCTTAGCAACATCTTGGTGGAGACTTCTGCACATGAAACGTAACATAAAACTTTCTTTTAACTATACTGGCTATTGATACTGAAAAGAGACAATATTGGTCATATAATTTATTGTTTTGTCAATCGGTCACTCGGAATGCATTGGCAACCATACAGCAAAGCCCTTGGCTAATAACCTAATAGCTTGGTAGTGACTTTTGCAAAAATCACAATATTGGCTAATGGCATTAAAGAGACACAATACTGATATTTAAATGTCTTGTTTTTTCATTTTATAAGGAGAAAAATCACTCAGAACGCTTTGGCAACCACAAATCATCATTGTGGCAACCACTCAGAAACCCAAGAAAACACAGCAACATGTCAGAATTCACCCAGGACACATTAGAAACATCTTGGTGGAGAGTTCTGCACATGAAACATAACATAAAACATTTTTTTTTACATTATATTGGCTATCAGTGTTGAAAAGAAACAATATTGGTCAATAAATGTGTTGTTTTGTCATTTTATGAGGAGAAAAATCACTCAGAACACTTTGGCAACCATATATCAACATTGTGGCAACCACCCAGAAACCCCAACAACCACACGTTTTTGTAACTACATTGGCTGTTGATATTAAAAAGAGAAATACTGGTCAATAAATGTGTTGTTTTGTCATTTTATGAGGAGAAAAATCACTAAGAACGTTTTTGCAACCATATCTCAACATTGTGGCAACCATGCAGAACCACCAGCAACCACACATTTTTTAAACTATACTGGCTATTGATACTGAAAAGAGACAATATTGGTCAATAAATGTGCTGTTTTGTCATTTTATGAGGAGAAAAATCACTCAGAATGGTTTGGCAACCACATTTCAACATTGTGGCAACCACCCAGAATCCCCAGCAACCACACATTTCAAGGCTTCATATTGAAAGCTATTATTTGATATTAGAAAGGGGCAATATTGGTCCGGCAAATGTGGTGTTTGTCCTTTATAAGGGAAAATCACTCAGAAGTGTTTGGCAACCATATTTCAACATTGTGGCAACCACCCAGAATCCCCTGCAACCACACATTTTTTAACTATACTGGCTACTGATATTGAAAAGAGACAACATTGGTCAATGAATTTATTGTTTTGTCCTTTTATGAGGAGATAAATCACTCAGAACGCTTTGGCAATCATATATCAACATTGTGGCAACCACCCAGAATCACCAGCAATGATTTTAACCATATTGGCTATTGATATGGAAAAGAAATAATACTGGTAAGTAAATGTGTTGTTTTGTCATTTTATGAGTAGAAATATCACTCAGAACGCATTGGCAACCATATATCAACATTGTGGCAATCACCTAGAAACTTTAGCAATAACCTGGCTAATAACCTGTCATTGTGGTGGTGAGTTTTGCACAAAATTTTAGTATGATTTTATGGAGAAAAATCTCTCTGATAACTTCTGCAACCAAAAATTTACATTGTGGCAGCCTCCCAGAAAACCTTAGCATCATGCTGGTGACTTCTGCACGGCAAACATCAATTTTTCCTTAGAAAATCTAGGTTAACATACTACAATTTGGGATGTGCTAATCTTGCAGTCTATGTAGTTTGCGAATTGGGACACGGCCTGAATGTACAGGCCAGGGCTTTGCTGGCGAGGATTGGAAGGTGTTTCACGATTGGCTGTTTAAACGGCTTTCCATATCAGAGAAGAAGAGCCCCGAGAACCGAGGGGATGAATGTGGCGGTTTGACCGGCCCTGGATCATACGGTGCTTTGCTCTCTGTCATAACTATGCAGCTCATATGGAAAATGCCCACTGTCACAACACATCTGCTTCCAAACGATAAGCCGTGGAGAGTCGGGGAGCGCAGCGGAGCGGGGGAACAGAGGGGCTGCAATGGAAATGGAGAGCCCTGGGGGGTGCGAGCTTAGTAATGACCCAAAGAGAGGACACGAGTCCTTGGCCTTAGCCGGCAGACGCCGCGACAAGGCCAGCCACACTTTATTTGGTTACAAGAGATTAATAGGACTAAGCTGCTCCGCTGGATAAACCGACGCTTCATTGTGAGGGCCGAATTACTGCCGCGCAGTGATTCTTTATGTATTACTGCCCCGGAGGAAACTACAAACACACTATCACATCGCACAATTCCTCAAGGAGGAGCGCGACAAATCAGCCTGGATGCTAATCCTCATAGAACCACAGAACAACTTGCGTCTTTTCAAAACCACTAACCAATATACAAAAAAAAAAGTTTTACCTGCTGTGTGTTGTTCGCTAAGGTGTTCTGAGTGTTAGCATTTTGCTATGCAATTGCTAAAGTGTTCCGAGTGTTTTAACATGTTGCTATGCACATGCTAAGGTATTCTGAGCATTTTAGCATGTTGCTATACAGTTGCTAAAGTGTTCAGGGTGGTTTTTAACAAGATAGGTGTTCTGAGCATTTTAGCATGTTATGCAGTTGCTAAATTGCTCTGGGTGTTTCTTAACAACTTACGTGTTCTAAGTGTTTTAGCATGTTGCTATGTGGTTGCAAACATGTTCTTGGTTCTTAAAATGCTGCTTAAAGGGGTCATCGGATGCTTCACTTTTACATGCTGTTTGAACATTAATGTGTGTTGTCAGTGTATGTACAAATCTACCCTATAATGATAAAAATCCATGCAGTGGTTTTTAATTAATCTGTAAAAATAATATCCCCTTTTTCAAATCGAGCCATTCTCAGATGCCTGTCGTTGTTGCGTCACACCCACAGAGGCCGCTCCCACGATAGTTGACTGACATTAGTGCTTTACCTAAGATCAGTTGTAACAGTCCAACCTCCATGTTTTGATGCCGGAGCAGGGATGTAAGTTAGACTTGAGTGATTGAGGTGTTGTGTTGCTAAATGTAATAATGAACGTAATGGTCGTCATTTACTTCCGACATCTGAGCCGCTGAAGATGCAGTGGATTACGTTTGTTTGTGAATGGAATGCGCCTCCCGATCTACATATATCCGTCTATGTTCGCACAAATCATTCGTGCTCCAGCTTCACTTACAGCAGAAGTGAGTATAAGGGTTTTTTTATGAATCTTTGCGATCGCCTTTACTAATAATGTGCTAGTTAGCAAGTTTAACGCCTAAACACAGCTAAATGCGGCTAAAGTAAACAGGCTCGTCACTCCACAGAGAGAAGAGAGGGACGGGGCGAGCAGAGCTCATTTGCATTTAAAGCAGCCTCAACCAGAATAAGATGATTTTTGCAGAGCTGATTTTGGCAAGAAGAAAAGGGTGTTGTTTTACACAACATTTGAGAATTTTTAACCAAAGTATATTATAGACTTTTCATTAAGACCCTAAATAATCATATCAACTTGTGGAAAATGGGCATCCGATGACCCCTTTAACACGTAGCTGATAAGGTGTTCTAAAGTGTTCAGAACATTTTAACATGTTGCTAAGTAGTTCTTGGTGATTTTTAACATGTTCAATGTTCCAAGTGTTTTTGCATGTTTTTATGTGGTCGTTAACATGTTTTGAGTGGTTCTAAGCAGGTTGCTATGTCTTTCCAAACGGGAGCGTTTGAAAGCCGCGTCTGTCAGCGGATCCGTCTATATGCAGATGTATTAGGGATCCGCTGACACACGTGGCTTTCAAACGCTCCCGTTGTGCTTATGTGTGAGTGCTCGGTGAGGAGTGTGAAGCGCTTATCATCGTAGCCAATCACAGTCATGTCTGTTGAGCGCGTGAACACTATGGCCAATCAGCGATGTTTAAAGATCGACTCAACAGCGCTCAAATGTGAGTGGGAAATGGACGTTTTTAAAATTTCAGTACCGAAAGTATGTGTGATTTGTTGACTTGTTTTATGGTCCAGCACATCAAAATTGTGCACTCCATCACTTATGAGGAACAGTCATCACCAAGACACATGAACTGGGTAATCATTCACAAACTGCATAATGACGCATACAGATTGACTTATGGTGAAGGGTTTGTTAAAATCATTAACCCTAATATGAGCAAACACCACCAATAAGAAAAAGATTAGTGTGAAAATCCAGTTTAAAACAGCTGGAAATGAAGGGCACAGGCTGGTACTTGCTAGTAACAAGACAATCTGGCTTGTCATGACATCAAAGTGCTTCTTCAGTTGGGTCCTGTGAGAGTGTGTCCTGCGGCCTGCCTGCGGGCAGTAACGGCCCTTACTACTGTCTCTGCTCCCTTACATTTGATGAAACACTTGATCCGGCCACAGAACACGTCCGACACATGCACAGCTTCGGCAATCCTTAGATGACGAATACGTCCTCAGTTGTGGCGCACTGCTACGCTAGTCTAAAATTGATCTATAGGTCAGTCTCTGATTTGTAATTACAGCAAATATCAAGAGATTTGAGCAGTGCTTACCCTTTCAAAACCCTTAGCGTATTTCAATTCAGTCGGCTAAAGCATTTTAAATAGCTTTTAGCATATTATAAAGACGCTAATGTTCAAAAATAGCTTAAGCATGTTGCAGTGTGGTTGCTAATGCGTTTACTTTAGCATGTTATGTGGATGCTAAGATGTTTCTAATAGCTTTAGCATGTTGCTGTGTGAATGCTAAGGTGAGTGGAGTCACTTTTAGCATGCTGTGCTGATGCTAAGATGTTCCAAATAGCGTTTAGTCATGTTGGAGGTCTAAAGTGTTGTACGTAACATTTATGAAGTTACAAATGCATTCAACACGTGGCTAATGTGGTTGCTGAGGGGTTTAAGTAATGTTTAGCATGTTATGCTGAAGCTAAGATGTTCCAAATTCATTTAGCATGTTGCTATGTGGTGTTTTGAGTATCTTTTAGCATGTTACGTAGAAAAGATGTTCCAAATATCTTTAGCATGTAGTTATGCAGTTTTTAAGGTGTTAGCTTATGTCATGCTGATGCTAAGATGTTCAAAGTTGGCAAGTTGTTCTGAGTAGCTTTTAGCCTATTATATGTACTTTATGTACTTAAAGATGTTCCAAATGGCTATGGTATTTTAAGGAGCTTTCAGCACGTTATGTAGATGCTAAGATGTTCCAAGTTGGTTCAGCATGTCTGCAATTATTTCTGCTTTGATTTCGCCAATTTTATCATCTGCTAGGGTTACACCAAGGACGAGTTACACGCTGAGTGTTAGCAGTTTGTTTAAATCACTAGCACTATGAGCAACAGTCATAGTGATGTTTGCTTTAGCATGCACCGCTAAAGCCACCTAAAGCTTTATCTTCTGTGGAGTGTCAAATGAAGAGACCACCAGAGTTTAATTGGGTGTGGTATTGATATTGTTTTACAGGTAATAAATTAAATCATAAACATAACCGGCACTGCGATGCTTCATTCTCATTCAGAGGACGGGGAGAGACTAGATCACGCCGTCTTTACTCCACCGAGGGCTTGTGTGGTCTGTCCACAATAAAAACACAGCCCCCTACACACGACTTAACGCGGTAACTTCACCCAACAATCATGGTGTGTTTAAACAGCGCCGAGTTTAACGATCCGCTCGAGGAGTGAGCTTCATTATCCCAGCGCTCGCTCACTGCCATCTGTACTAGAAACATCAAACAAAGCCAAAAGCCCACTCTCCCAACCCCTCCCTTCTAATCCCACAATGCACGGCTCGTTCAGAGCCAAGGAAAAGAATGTTAAGAGCCATCATTACCGGCAGATCTCTTGGATTTACTGCGGTGGGGGACGCTTGGAAAAAAAAATGAAGGAGATTTGACTTGTTTTAATCACTACAAGGTACGGGCGACTTTTCTGAAGAGAGCGGTTTGTCAACAATCGCAGGATCCGACAGAACAAAGCGTGATTTAAGTCCGGCGAGAGAGCGTTAAACAAATATATATATATATATATATATATTCTCTCTCTGGCACTGAAGGAGTCTTAAAAGAGACTCAATGCTCATAAACGAATGTTGCATTCATATTAAATGAGTAAAACGTGCTCCCGCGCAGCTTTGAGACTGCAGTGCGCTGCACTTCCCACATAGAGACGAATATTCAAACTTCTTCAAGGATTTTTCTTATGCACCTTTGTATTACATTCAGCATTGCTGAATGTTAAAATGCATTTAAAATGGCAACTTAGCAACATGTTACATTAATTTGGAATATCTTAACATCTAAATAACATACTAAATGCTATTTAAAACACCTTAGACACTTCATAGCAATGTGCTAAAGCTATTTGCAACATCTTAACGTTCACCTAGCATGCTAAAAGTTGTTCAGAACAACTTAGCAAGCATATATCAACATCCTAAAGCTTTTTAGGACATATCAGCATCTGCATCTTCATGCTAAAATCTATTCAGAACACCTTAGAAAATGCTAAATTTAAACATGCTAAAATCTTAACATCCACTGCATGTTAAAAGCTGCTCAGAACACTTTAACAACAACACCCTAAAGCTATCTGGAACATCCTGACATCTGAAAAACATGTTAAAAGCAATTTTAAAATGCCTTAACAAATGCATAGCAACATGCTAAAGCTGTATGCAACATTTTAGCATCTGCACAACAAGTTAAAAACTACTTAAAACACTTGACAACCATGCAACAACATGCTTAAGCTATATGGAACATCTTAACGTCAGTATAAAAGGATAACAGCTAATCAAAATACCCTTTAAAGCCATTTGTAACATCTTAGCATCTGTATAGCCAGCTAAAGGTACTTAAAACACATTAACAACCTTATAGCAACATGCTAAAGCTATCTGGAACATCTTAACGTCCGTATTAAAGGTTAACAGCTACTTAAAATACCTTCTAAAGCTATTTGGAACATCTTAATGTCTGCATTACAAGTTAAAATCTACTTAGATCACCTAAGCAACCATGTAGGAATATGTCACAGCTATTTGGAAGATCCTTACATCCAACTAGCATGCTAAAAGGTACTCAAAACACCTTAGCAATCATATACCATCATCCTAAAACTACTTGGAACATCTTATGATTTGCATAACATGCTAAAAGATATTCAGAATGCCTTAACAAATGCATAGCATCATGCTAAAGCTATATGCAACATATTAGCATCTGCACAACACATTAAAAACTACTTAAAACACCTTAACAACCTCATAGCTACATGCTAAAGCTATATGTTACATCTTTAATGTCTGTATAAAAGGTTAACAGCTACCTAAAACACCTGCTAAACCTATTTTCAACATCTTAGCATCTACATAAGCTAAAAGCTATTAACAACTTTATGACAACATGCTAAAACTATTTGGAACATCGTAGTGCCAGTATAAAAGGTTAACAGCTAATTAAAACACTTGTTAAAGCTATCTGGACATCTGCACAACAAGCCAGTACCTAAACAAACACAAAGCAACAAGCTAACACCTTAACAACCTCATAGCTACATGCTAAAGCTATTTGGAACATCTTAATGTCTGCATAACAAGTTAAAATCTACTTAGATCACCTAAGCAACCATGTAGGAATATGTCAAAGCTATTTGGAAGATCCTAACGTCCAACTAGCATGCTAAAAGCTACTCAAAACACATTAGCAATCATATACCATCATCCTAAAACTTCTAAAACATCTTAAGATTTGCATAACATGCTAAAAGCTATTCAGAACACCTTAACAAATGGATAGCATCATGCTAAAGCTATATGCAACATATTAGCATCTGCATGACACATTAAAAACTACTTAAAACACCCTGACAACCACATAACAACATGCTAAAGCTATATGGAACATCTTAATGTCTGTATAAAAGGTGAACAGCTACCTAAAACACCTGCTAAACCTATTTTCAACATCTTAGCATCTTCATAAGCTAAAAGCTACTTAAAACACATTAACAACTTTATAACAACATGCTAAAACTATTTGGAACATCTTAATGCCCGTATAAAACGTTAACAGCTAATTAAAACACTTGCTAAAGCTGTCTGGACATCTGCACAACAAGCTAAACACCCACAAAGCAACAAGCTAACACCTTAACAACCACATAGCTACATGCTAAAGCTATATGGAACATATTAACATCTGTATAACTTCCGTATAAAAGGCTAACAGCTACCTAAAATACCTGCTAAACCTATTTGCAACATCTCAGCATCTACATAAGCTAAAAGCTACTTAAAAACAACTTTATAACAACATTCTAAAACTATTTAGAACATCTTAATGCCCGTATAAAAGATTAACAGCTAATTAAAACCCTTCTTAAAGCTATCTGGACATTGGCACAACAAGCTACTACCTAAGCAACCATAAAGCAACAAGCTGGAGCTAACTGGAATATCTTAAGGTCCAACTAGCATGCTAAAAGCTCACAACACTTTAGCAACCATATATCAACATCCTAAAACTATTTGGGACACCTTACCATTTGCATAGCATGCTAAAATCCTTGACCAGCAACATGACCAGCAAAAACCAGCATCAAAACCTACCTAACCAGCATTCCAGCATCAAAACATACCTACCAGCATATGCTGGTTTTTTCACCAGGGTATCAACATTCTAAAGCTATTTGCAACATCTACACAACAAGCTAAATAGATTTAAAACACCTTATAGCAACATGCTAAAGCTATTTTGAACATCTTAACATCAGCATAACATGCTAAAAGCTACGCATAGCATCCGTATAGCAAAATGCTAAAGCTATTTAGACCATTTTAGCATCCACATAACATGCTAAACAAGTTACATAAAAGGAACCACAGAGAATGTTCAAGCTATTTTTGGAGCATCTTAGCATCTTTATAACATGTTAAAAGCTACTTTAAACACCTCAGCTGACCGCACTGCAATATGCTAAAGGATCCCTGCAATATGCAGCTCAGGTCCCTGCGGTTTGACATTGCGACGCTTGTAGACTCACGCTGGCTGTTAGCGCGACAGACGTGATGGGACGCTGCCAGACATGCTGTGACAAGTCATTTGTCGTAGTTAATAATTCATATAGGCATGTTAGCACCCCAGTTGCACGCATGTGTATTAGAAAAGGCGGCTGTATTGACAGCATGCAATTTTAATGCGCTCTGAATGGCTGGGCCACAGAACAAAGACGGGCGAGATGATAAAATAAAAATCTGCGCTTTTATTGGACGCATAAACGGATCGTGATTTAATTATTGATTACTCATGAACTCTATTGCGAAATCATGCATGCGCTGGTTTATACACGCTGACGCAGCGCTCTCGAAGATGATGGATGCGTGGGCCGATATGTTGCACGTGCATTTGCGACCTCCGTGACCTCATAAATCCTCATTACTGCGGGACAGAATGGTAGTAAGGAAAATGCGTTGCGGTGCAAATGATTTTCGGCCAGATTTTTCCATATCGGACGCATTTCCCTGGGTGCACGTGGAAAATAAGAGCAACGGCCTCTCAGAGCGCAGCAACAGGAGAGCGGCCACTGTGGCGTGTGAAGAGGTCTGCTCTAAGACGCCTCCAGACACTGGAGCTTATTATTTGGACTGGCACAGGCTGCTCCAGCTAATTTCAGCTGACATGAGAAGGCCCGAGCAACTCCAGGAGGTCCTTTACCCTTCACACACACTCATAAACAAGCACCAACACACACACACTCAACACTGCTATAAAGGCCAGGAGTCCAGCTCAGTGGAGAATTGCTTTCTCTAAGAGATGGGCTCCTGTCAGCTGCCATACACAAATACACACATGAGTTCTCTTCCAAACACTAGTGAGCTGCCTACCTAGACAGCATTGTCAAGCATAATAGGTGCACTATTGACAGAAAAACTGTTCAAAACAGTAGGTAAAAATACTCATGCTGCTTTCTGAAATATGTAATGTGGTTAAAATGTGAAGCAAAATCACATGGATCCTTCTCCAGCATCCCAGAGCTTTCATCTCTATTATGTTTTTAGTGATTAAAAAAAAGAAGTCATATTTCATCATTTTTAATACAGCGCATCTCTAATATTCTATAAAATGTCTGAAATGGAGGTGAGGAAAACTAACATACTTTAAGCAGTGCTGGAAACAACTACATCTAAACAAATAAATAAAAACACAGATAAATACGCAATATAAAATGTGAAAAAAATATGCTTTCATCTCTATTATAATATTTTTAGAGATTAAAAAAGTCATCTTTCATCATTTTTAACACAGTGCATCTTGAAAATTCTATAAATGTCTTTTAAAATAAATAAATAAAAGCACAGATAAATATGCTATATAAAATGTGAAAAAGTGAAAATCTGTATTATATTATTTTAAAGATTAAAAAAAGTCATCTTTCATCATTTTTAACACAGTGCATCTTTAATATTCCATAAAATGTCTGAAATGGAGTTGAGGAAAATACTTTAAGCAGTGCTGGAAACATCTACATCTGAATAAATAAATAAAAGCACAGATAAATATGCTATATAAAATGTGAAAAAAATTGAATTGTGATTAAAACGCTTTAGTCTCTATTATAATATTTTAGAGATTAAAAAAAGTAATCTTTCATCATTTTTAACACTGTGCATCTTGCATATTCTATACAACGTCTGAAATGGAGGTGAGGAAACATTAATATATTTTAAGCAGTGCTGAAAACAGCTACATCTAAATAAATAAATAAATAAGAGCACAGGTAAATATGCTATATAAAATCAGAAAAAATTGTGATTAAAATGCTTTAATCTCTATTATAATATTTTTAGAGATTAAAAAAGTCATCTTTCATCATTTTCAATGTTGTGCATCTGGAATATTCTATACAATGTCTGAAATGGAGGTGAGGAAAACATTAATATATTTTAAGCAGTGCTGGAAACAGCTACATCTAAATAAATAAATAAAAGCACAGATTAATATGCTATATAAAATGTGAAAAATATGTCCTACAATAGATGAAAGACCTCTTGAAAAATACCTTGAAAGGTCCTTGAAAAATCTCTGGTTACAAAACAAAAATGCTCAGAGTTATCGCATAGAAAAATATAGAGTAAGACAAAAATAAACAGTTTAGCCTCTGAATTAAATGCATTTACATCAGAAATGATGAATAAATGGCTTTTCGTGTTGAACATATTAAATGTTTTTAACATATTAAATATAATATGGCATATATAATATAGCACGCAAGTCATATGGACTACTTTTTTTTGATGCTTTTACAGTGCTATATAATATAATATGTCTAAATTATCTGTTTTATCATTTTCAATTAGCATTGGATGATTTAAAAAGTAATAGAAAATATATATAAAAATATTTTAAAATGTGCATACAAATGAATAAAAATGATCAAAAGAGTTAAAAATATAAAAAATACAATTCTACACAAGGTAGCTGCTTGCCAGCTCACTAGGGTATTGAATAGATCTAGTATTCTCTAGTCCTTCCTGCCCCGACATAACAAATATGATGGATCTTTCATTAAACAAGACTGAATCCCTCCTTATGTGCTGTTATTTTCAAGGTCTGTCTTCAATACAGGTTTCAGGCAGCATTCTACTATCAAACCCTCTCTGTGCGAAATAAAGGCTCTCCTGCAATATTCCCACCTCTGATCCACCGTGTTCGCTTTAATTCTCCTCCACATAATCACGTTTCAAACCATCTCCACTCCTCAAATTGAATTCTAATAGGCAGACAATGACCGTGACATCGGAATTTGCAGGAGAGATCACACGTAATCCAACATCTAAATTAAAGCCAAATTGGAGGGCCGTTGGTAATTTGCGGAGTGCATTAATAATAATATAAAAAAGGAGGGTAGACGTGATTCTGGACTGAGCCGGTGGAGCAGTTTGATTCCCTCGTCTGGTGTCATTACCGGCGCGTTTCATCTGGACGGCGTGACAAACGCCCCACTGTTTCTGCGGCTCTCGTCGCCACATGACCAGCCTGCAGAGAAGCGCACAGCCTGAGTAAACAGCATTTTCTCTGATCGCTCTGATCGCTTAACAGCAGTTTCGTATCAATATTTTGCTTATTTTCCAGTAAAAAACATCTAAACGTGTTTAAAATTCTGAGTGGTTGGGAGGAAGATATAGAGACTTAGCTTTTATCTTCAATAAAGTTTATTTTTCTTACCCAGTTAGCAAGTATTTCTTCTTGTTTTAAGCTTGAAGCTCATTAAATTTAGGGCAGTTCATGCCTAAAATTAAAAAAAATAAATAAATTTAAAAAAAAAACAAAAAAAAACATGCACCATCTGGGTAAACAAAATAAAGAGTTTGTAGTTTTAATAATGTTTACATATTTTTTTATGTGAGAAAAACATTAAATATAATATGTAATATAGCACAAGTCCTACAGACTACTTTTATGATGCTTTTATAATACTAAATAAAATTATATAATATAAAAAAAAATACTAAATTAAATATGATATCATACACAAGTCATATGGACAGTTTTTATGATGCTTTTATAGTGGTAAATATAAAATTAAGTTATATAAAATTGCTTGTTTTCAACTTCACTATCATTAAATTTAGGAAAGTTTTGGCCTTAAAAAAATCTGGGTAAGAAAATTAAACTTTTGCACCTCAAGTATTATAATATATTACATGAATGCTGTTTTAAAAATGTTGTTTTTTGCATTCTGCTTCCATTTTTCTATGCAAACCCTGATTAATTTATATAATAATATATATAATATAATATAATATAATAGTTATGTGTAGATGCTTTTACATTTGAAATACTGCATAAGAAAATGACTTTTTGTGCTCCGCTTCGATTTTTTTCTATGCAAACTCTGACTGATTGCAGTGTTTTGGTTTGGTATTAACTGATTCTACTGCTCATTTTTGTTGTCTACTGGAAAAAAATCATTTTTCCGCCTGCAAACTGATGAAATAACAAAAGCGCTACAGCTGTGTTGCACAAATACAGTCAATGCAAAGCCGAGTTATCGTCGAGCGTCAAGTGCATCATTTCAGTAAAGTGTTAACATATTGTCTCTGTGGAGTGGTGGGGCGACTTCTCCGCTGCGTTTAGCTGAACAAAAGAATGTTATTTGCTAGTCTATCAGTACTCAGAGTGGGTTTTCATCATGCTATTGCCCCTGTCTCCTGCTGAGAGGAGCATTTATCCATGGCAAGACCAATCAAATGCCCCCCTGTAGCGTCTAATCCTGCCCTGATCCCCAAATGAGACTTGTTAAAGGCAGCAGAATGAAAACACAACAAAAGGAACGATGCCAGACCCTCCCTTCTCTCCAATCTCCACCGGCTGCACTTCCTGCTCCGCTGCTCTCTCGCGCACCATTCTTCCTGTCTCCCCGACCTTGACCCGATTCTCCCACAATCCTATTCACTTCAGTTTCTCTTTCTCTGTCACTTTCTGTCCCATCAGCTTCATTCACCCCTTCAGTTTTTACACAAATGACTCTTTAAAGGAGTGATTCACCTAGAAATTCACATTCGGTTAATATTTACTTTCATGTCGTTCCAAACCTGTTACTTCTCTTCTGTGGAACACAAAATGAGGAAATATTATGAATGTATACAATATATGTTAGATTTTCAGCAAATGGTGACTTAAATTAGATTGTTTTTCCTCAGACAAATACTGTGTTACTTTATAAGATTTAAAAAATAGAAATACAGCACACAAGACAAGTCTTTTAAGACAACTCTTATGATGCTTTTATACGAATATAATAATAGCACATGGACTACTTTTATGATATTTTTAAAGAGCTATGTAACTAAACAAATCAGAATAGAACAGAACAGAACAGAACAAGTCATATGGACTACTTTTAGAATGCTTTTATAGTGTGAAATAACAATAGAATAGAATAGAATAGAACAGAAAAGAACAGAATATAATAGAATAATAGCACCCAAGTCATATGGACTACCTTTATGATGCTTTTATAGTGCGAAATAACAGAATAGAATAGAATAGAACAGAATAGAACAGAATAGAATAGAATAATAGCACCCAAGTCATATGGACTACTTTTATGATGCTTTTATAGAGCTAAATAACTATAAGAATAGAATAGAATAGAATATAGAATAGAACAGAATAAAAGTCATATTGAGTACTTTTAGAATGCTTTTATAATGCTAAATAATAGAATAGAATAGAATAGAATAGAATAGAATAGAATAGAACAGAACAGAATAGAATAACAGAACAAGTAATATGGACTACTTTTACGATGCTTTTAAAGTGCTAAATAATAGAATAGTTTGGAACAGAATAGAATAGAATAATAGAACACAAGTCATATGGACTACTTTTATTGTTTTTATAGTGCTAAATAACAGAATAGAATAGAACAAGTCATATGGACTACTTTTATGATGCTTTTATAGAGCTAAATAACTATAAGAATAGAATAGAACAGAACAGAATATAGAATAGAACAGAATAAAAGTCATATGGATTGCTTTTATAATGTTTTTATAGTACTAAATAACAATAGAATATAAGAGAATAGCATAGAATAGAACAGAACAAAAGTCATATTGAGTACACTTTTAGAATGCTTTTATAGTGCTAAATAATAGAATAGAATAGAATAGAATAGAACAGAACAGAATAGAATAACAGAACAAGTAATATGGACTACTTTTACGATGCTTTTAAAGTGCTAAATAATAGAATAGTTTGGAACAGAATAGAATAGAATAATAGAACACAAGTCATATGGACTACTTTTATTGTTTTTATAGTGCTAAATAACAGAATAGAATAGAACAAGTCATATGGACTACTTTTATGATGCTTTTATAGAGCTAAATAACTATAAGAATAGAATAGAACAGAATAGAATATAGAATAGAACAGAATAAAAGTCATATGGATTGCTTTTATAATGTTTTTATAGTGCTAAATAACAATAGAATATAAGAGAATAGCATAGAATAGAACAGAACAAAAGTCATATTGAGTACACTTTTAGAATGCTTTTATAGTGCTAAATAGAATAGAATAGAATAGAATAGAACAGAACAGAATAGAATAACAGAACAAGTAATATGGACTACTTTTACGATGCTTTTAAAGTGCTAAATAATAGAATAGTTTGGAACAGAATAGAATAGAATAATAGAACACAAGTCATATGGACTACTTTTATTGTTTTTATAGTGCTAAATAACAGAATAGAATAGAACAAGTCATATGGACTACTTTTATGATGCTTTTATAGAGCTAAATAACTATAAGAATAGAATAGAACAGAATAGAATATAGAATAGAACAGAATAAAAGTCATATGGATTGCTTTTATAATGTTTTTATAGTGCTAAATAACAATAGAATATAAGAGAATAGCATAGAATAGAACAGAACAAAAGTCATTGAGTACACTTTTAGAATGCTTTTATAGTGCTAAATAATAGAATAGAATAGAATAGAACAGAACAGAATAGAATAGAATAGAATAGAATAGAATAACAGAACAAGTAATATGGACTACTTTTACGATGCTTTTAAAGTGCTAAATAATAGAATAGTTTGGAACAGAATAGAATAGAATAATAGAACACAAGTCATATGGACTACTTTTATTGTTTTTATAGTGCTAAATAACAGAATAGAATAGAACAAGTCATATTGACTACTTTTATGATGCTTCTATAGAGCTAAATAACTATAATAATAGAATAGAATAATAGAACGTCATATGGACTACATTTATTATGTTTCTATAGTGCAAAATAACAATAAAATAAAATAGACTAGAACAAAAGTCATATGGACTACTTTTAGAATGCTTTTATAGAGCTAAATAACAGTAAGAATAGAACAGAACACAATAGAACAGAATAGAACAGAATAGAATAGAATACAATAGAACAGAATACAAGTTATATGGACTACTTCTTTATGATTTTGCAGTGCAAATAACAGAATAAAATAGAATAATAGAACAGAAGTATTATAGAATACGTTTATGATGCTTTTATTGTGCTAAAAACAGAATAGAATAGAAAAGAATAGCACACAAGTCGTATGGACTACTTTTATGATGCTTTTATAGTGCAAAATAACAGAATAGAATAATAGCAAACAAGTCATATGGACCACTTCTATAAGGCTTTTATAGTGCAAAATGATAATTATTATTCTAATCTATTCTATTCTATTCTATTACGTTTTGTTTGTATCATGTTTGCTTCATATTTTTAGTGAATGTTTTTGCAGGTTACATTTGAATGAATGATTCAATCACTCACTTGTATAATTCTTGAATGAATCTGTGTTTGAACAAATCAGTTGAATGAATGGAATTCTCATAAAGACTAAGTTACTAAACAGTAATTAACAGTATTACCTGAAGAAAGAGACTAAAAACAAGTCACACAAAAAAGCCTTATATGATAAAAGTAAGTTGTAAAAGGTGCCAGTCATTTCTCATTTCTTTAGTTTTTAATAAAAAAATTGTTATACAGGTTTGGAATAATATGAGAGTGAATAAATGATGAAAGAGTTCTAGTTCTTATTTTGGGGTGAAATATTCCTTTGACATTGTAAAATTAGCTTTCACATTACGCTGATTTTCCCTCTTTTGCATTATTTCATATTCCCTCTTTCCCTCATTCTTCTCCAGGGCAGAAAAAGACGCCGGAGGAGTGTATTCTGTAAAAAAAAAAAGAGCTCCATATTCCCGTTTCATTCCCTCTGCATAATTACCTCCCTTTCCTCCAGAGAGCCGCAAGAAAGGAGGCCACCGGTTGGGGGAAACCTTCCTCCAACCTCCAGCCTCCAGCGGGCGGCCCTCATTCACCAACAGCGACCACGGGGTTAGCGGGGCCTGAGAACACCCTGGGCGGAAAGGCAGGACGCGCTTCTCCAGAGACTTGGCACAGGTACGATCAGCAACCTAAAAATAGTCGGACTTCTCGTTCTGCTCTCCCGTTCTCTCGTTCTGCTTTTCTCATCAGCCCTACGGCCTGACGTTCCCTCTTCGGAAGGAGCGTTCGAGCAGTCATACCTGCAGAAACATGAGAACGGCGACTCTACGAGCATCATTGTTTTCAGCACATCTGCACAAGCAGTCCGCTGCAGTTTCGCTGGCCGTGTTATGAGAGGCACGTGATGAACAAGCGCCAGCCGATTTCCCATGATGCAGCTGGAGCTGTTTATATGTTTGCTGTATTTTTACAAAAAAATCCCATTCATTTACTCAGCAGAGAATTTTTAATGACAGTAGTTGGTACGGGACGATATACGCTTCTGTAAAAGTCACAAATATGATGTTTTTCTTTGAAGTACTACATTACTTGTCTTTTCATCTGCTTTTTAAAGCTAGAAACTTCAGGTAAAAACTTAATTTTTCATGCACTGCTCATTTTTGAGATGAGACTATTTTGCTTTCATAACACGTCTAGTTGAAAGAAAACATCCAAAATACACATTTCCGTGCTTATGGCATTTTATCGATTTGCATCTGTAGATTTCAATTACAATTCATATGTTTAAATGCCAGTTCCTCAAAACAAAAAAATAACATAAATAAATAAATAATTCTAGATTTTAGACTATTTTGTTTTCTTTTAGACTAGTGGAAATAAAACATGCAAAAAACAAAGTGTTTATTCTAATACATTTTTGCTATTGAATTCTGTAGATTTCAATTGAGTTTTGAGTTTTTTCTCCACTTCAGCAGCACTTCCATACACCAAAACTTACACTTTTTCTCCTATCTATAATCTGAAGATTTTTACTGAAGGGTTTGTGAATATATCACTCACCTGATAAATTTTTAACTATTTATTCCTAAAAATATACGTTTTTCTGTCTGTTGACAGTATTTTCTAATTAATGAAGTGATAACAAGAGATATTCAAAATCCCTTCTGTAAAAACCTTTTCCTTCAAGCCATTTTATCCAAAGTTCTGATATCTATTCTAAACATTTATGCAAATTAGATCATATTAATAAAAAAAAAAAGCAAATTATTTAAGAACTTTCGAAATGTGAACATTTCAGAAAACTTGTAATACAAGACACTTGTCTGAACATACTGAGATTAATCAACTGTAAGCATGGTGATATTTATTAATTGCTATCTTGCCTTAAATTCTTTATTGCTTCAAATCAAAGTTTGTGATGCTGTGATTCATCTCGGTTCAAGGTTTTGAACTCTGCGTTTAAAGGATTTTACAAAATCCCTATGGAGCAAATGAATGGGAAAAACATTTCCAAGGCTGCTGAAAAACAACCATCGCGTCCTATTCCTACACGCACAGCCTCTGATGCCTCCCAAGCCAAATTTTATTATTCTAGCCGATAATGAAGCACATTTGGTCTGGCATCGACATGCAGGGCACAGACTCCCGGATCCCCACAGACGTAATGATACTAGAGAATGACACGCTCTTGAAATCCCATCAAGGAGGTCACTTTCACTGCTTTAAACGTTCAATTCCAACAAGTCACGACCAATCTTGTATATTCACTGTAATTAAACATTCAATTCCAGAAGGAGGGCAGCAGTCAAATCCCTTAACAAATGACTTAGCCGCAATCAAACTAGCACGCTAGCACTGTGAAAAGGAAAGGAAGGATGGTATCCCATGGTGTTTTAATGTTTTTAGTCATTAATATGATGGTAATAGCTTTGGTATTCTTTAAAACAGTGTTGGGGAAGCTACAATTTTTTAGGAATTCAAACTACAAACTACTTAAGGACAGTCAAGCTAACCTTTACAAAAGTAACTAGCTACCCTACAACCTACACATTTAAAGTAGTTCACTACATAGTAGTCATCTGAAAATGCAATTAATTTTATACAGTAATTATACATAGTAATTTTCTAATTTTTACTGATGCCCCTGGTGAAAAAACAGCATATGCTGGTAGGTATGTTTTGATGCTGGTTTAAGCTGGTTTATGCTGGTCCTTGACCAGCAACATGACCAGCTAAGGACCAGCATATACCAGGTTTTTTCACCAGGGGCATGTGTTTATGAACCAAAAAACATCAGTAAATATCAAACAATAGTCTTTAACTAAATATTTCAATACAAATCATACAGACTATTTCAGAAACACAAACAAGTGAGAATCTAAATTATTTAAATGAATCAGTGAATCATTTTTGGAACTGGTTCATGAAAATGAACTGTCTGGCTAAATTTAAATCAACAATGCCACAACGCTGCGTACACAAAATAATGTAAAAGCAATGAAAAACAGTAATGCTAACCGCTAGCTGTTAGCCATTTCAAGCTAGTTAAAAAAATGGCTTTCTTAGTATTTTTGTCTTGTTTTCCAGTACAAATATCTAAAGATTCCAAAGACAAGATACATTTACTTAAGTATAAAAATTATGATGAAGAGATCAAGACTTATCTAATATCTAAAGATATCTAAAAAATATCTAAAGATTTAGGGAGTTTCTACTTAAAACAAGAAAATGATCTGAATGAGGATAAATAATCAATTTAAAGGGGAAATAAGATTTTTTGTACCCAATTGGCAGAGATAATACACACAATTAATTTTGATCATTTTTTATACTTAAAACAAGAAAAAAATATATACAAACAATGTAAGAAAAATGAACTTGATTTATAGAGATTTACAGATTTATTGCTTAAAATGAGAATAAAAGTGCCAATGCTGAAAGAAAATTAGTCTTAGTTTAAATGGAAAACAAAAATATCTTTCTTTATCTCACATAATTTAGATTTTTTAAACGTGTAAAACAAGAAAAAAACTCTGACAGTAGCTAAATAAACCTAATTTACCTATTTATTAACCTAAAAGGTAATTCACTTAATTTAAAGGCAAACCAAGATTTTTTACCCCACTGACAGATTTTTGCTGTTGCTGTTTTAAGCATAAACTCACTTAATTTTGATATTTTTTATGTGTAAAACAAGGGGGGAAATATTTACCAATTATAAGAAAAATACAGTTAATTTAAAAGGAAACTAAGTTTTTTTTTTTTTGTTTTTGCTCTTATAAGCATAAACTCACTTAATTTGCATGCAATTTAAGTACAATCCAAATATATAAAATCAAAAGTAAATATATCTTGACTTAAGAATTTTTTGATGTTTGTAATGGAAAACAATGCACAAATACCGTCCAAAGTAAGAAGGAAAATATGTAAATACTACAGCATATGAATATGGTAATCATACAGTAAGGGAAAACATGCACACTGTCTTATCTGACTTGTTTTGCTGGAGTGTGGCGCTGCAGGCCAACTCGTGTTTCTCCAGAGGATTGGCTTTCTTCCGTAAGTCACCACAGCTTTTCTCTCGCACCCGCAGCCTGGCTCCCGTTAGCCCCGCGCCGCAAGCCCAACTCCACCCATACCCACAAACGGAACGAGTAAATATCGCTCCTCTGTCTCCTAAAATGTCCACAGACCCTTAATTATATGCCCACCTCTTTCCCAGCATTCCCTGCATGAAAGGCGGCGCGGCCGATGTGGTCGGCAGTCCTTTAATGCGGCCCGTATTTAATGGCTCGGGTTGAAATTCCACCGTGGACTGGATGACGGAGGGAGACGTGAAGTCTGACTGCCATGGTAACATAACTGATATGTTTACCTGCCGTATTGACGGACGTATCGAGTGCGCGATCTGCCGAGAAGAGTCCTCGACGGATCCTATTTACTGTAGCCACAGACGCTAGGTTAAACAGCACACTGATAGGAGTGTTGACACAGACGCGGTCATGTTGACAGATGTTCTTTAGAGGCAAAGCAGTGGACGACAAACTCAACTACACTTTGTGTGAGGTCTGACGCTCATGTGGCTTTAAAGAGACAGTTCACCCAAAAATAAAACTTCGGTCATCATTTACTCACCCTCAAGTTGTCTCAAACCTGTATGAGCTTCTTTCTTCTGCTGAGCACAAAAAAAGGTATTTTGAAGGATTTTGGAAACCAAACAGTAGACGGTAGCCATTGACTTCCTCTATACTACCATCAACATTCTTCAAAATATCTTCTTTTGTCTTCAACAGCTCAAAGAAAGTCATAAAGAATTGAAACAACTTGAGGGTGAGTAAATGATGACAGAATTTTTATTTTTGGGTGAACTGTTCCTTTAAATTATTGGAATATTTTAAGCTCAAAACATTTAAGTGCAATTGGTTGCATTATTATCAATGGAAATAAAATTAGAATGTAAATATTTAAGAAAATTTACCATTAAAATAAAATAAAAAATAAAATACCAACCCAACAAAATTACTAAAACTTTAACTACAATCAAAATTAAAACACTTTTTCAGTCATGTTAACATGACATGAGAGTAATTAATTTAAAATAAATGAAGTTTATATAAGATAAAATATAAATATTCAATGAAAAATGAAACTTAAATACAAATTACAAATATATAAAACTATAATAATAATAATAATAATAATAATAATAGTAATAAAAGAAAGAGAAAGAAATAGAAATAAAAAATATCAATAAAAAAACTTGACAATCACATAAAATTACTAAAAATAAATTAAAATTAAAAGTTAAAATACTATATGAGTATATAAATAATACTGAAGGAGAAAAGAAATCAAGTTTTCAACAACAGTAATGCCTTTACTGAAACAGAAGTTCATTCAGCTGTTTAAAATGATTTAGACAACTTAAACAAGCTAAACAACATATTTTAGCTAAAAATACTTACTTCTATTGCATGTGCATTACTGTAAGTTAGGGTTGTTTAATGATTAATCGCATCCAAAATAAAAGTTTTGTTTACATAATGTGTGTGTGTATACTGTGTATATTTATTATGTATATATAAATACACACATGCATGTATATATTTAAGAAAAATATGTTGTTTATATATTAAAAATATTTATATATAATACCAATTATCTAAATATTTTCAAAATATATACTGTATGTGTGTGTACTTATATATACATAATAAATATAGACATAGAAACACACTGAAAAGTCAACACCCTAGCGACCACTTAGACACGCCCTAGAAACCATATAGAACATCACTGTATCAATCGTGTGCACTCAGAACACTATAGAAACCACCTAGCAACACCTTGGTAACAACTTTGAATATCATAGCAGCAACCATATGCACTCAGATCACCTTAGCAACCAGTAATGAGCTAAAGGACAATTAATACCCTAGTATCTGCATTGCAACACATTAAAAACAACTCAGAATGCCTTAGAAACCACCCTTGGCCCTTTACCAACCACATAGAACCACACTGAAAGGTCACAATGCCATAGCAACCACTTAGACACCTTAGATCATATAGAACATCATTGTATCAATCATGTGCACTCAGAACACTATAGAAACCACCTAGCAACACCCTAGAGACAACTTTGAATATTGTAGCACCAACCATGTGTACTCAGATCACCATAACAACCAGTAACGAGCTAAAGAATCATTAACACCTGAGTAACTGCATTGTAACACATTAAAAACAACTCAGAATGTCTTAGCAACCACTTAAAAACACATTGAACGCTCACAACATCCTAGCAACCACCTTAAATATCAAAGTACTAACAATATGCCCTTAACACATCCTAGCAACCACATAGCAGTGCCCTGAAACACCATAGCAACAGCATTGTGGTAGCAACTTTTGAAACATTCTTCTTTCGAATATGTAAAAATATTCTTTTTTTTTTCTCTATGAAACATCTGCAGGCGAATAATGTAAGCCCCATCCTGTCCCATCTTTTCTTTTATTCTCTGTTTTTTTTTCTGTTTCAGTCTGTCTCTCATTGTCTGCATCTGCTCTAGGGAGATCTCAGCAGAGGTTCTTCTCTTTCATGTTGTCCGAGCTCAGATCTTTAAAAGGCCAGCGTCCCCAGACAGGGAGCGGTTAAGTGTGGGCTCCGCGGGGTCCCGTGGCCCCTAAAGCACAGGTGCACGAGTGCCGTTCTCCGGCCAGCCGCTAACTTCAATCGCCGCTGGACTCAGCTGAATCCCCAAACAGTTCTGGCCTTTCCAACAGTGTGTGTTTTCACTGCTTTCCCACACGCGCTCAGCTCTTTCTCAGCTCTGAAATGTAGGAGGGACGTGTGCTTACAGGAGTGTCCACAGCACTGGTGTGAATTCCTGCAGAAACGAATTCTGAATCAAAAGTTGCACTTACAGTAGTGCTGTTGAACGATTAATCACGATTATCCAAAATAACCAAAAACTTTTTGTTTACATAACATACATGTGTATACTGTGGCTGGTAAAGGGCTAAGGGTGGTTTCCAGGGCATTGCTAGGGTGTTGTTATTATTCATAGTGTTCATTCATTTCTGCAGATGCTAAGGTTTGACCAGTCCTTTAGCTCGTTACTGGTTGCTAGGGTGGTTTCAGTGCATATGGTTGCTACTATGGTATTCTAAGTTGTCTCTAGAGTGTTCTGAGTTCATATGATTGATACAATGACGTTCTATATGGTTTCTAGGGCGTGTCTAAGTGGTTGCTAGGGTGTTGTGACTTTTCAGTGTGGTTCTATGTGGTTGGTAAAGGGCCAAGGGTGGTTTCTAAGGCATTCCTAAGGCATTCTAAGTTGTTTTTAATGTGTTGCAATGCAGATGCTAAGGTTTTAAAAGTCCTTTAGCTCGTTACTGGTTGCTAGGGTGGTTTCAGTGCATATGGTTGTGACTATGGTTCTCTAAGTTGTCTCCAGGGTGTTGCTAGGTGGTTTCTAGAGTGTTCTGATTGCATATGATTGATACAATGTTCTATATGGTCTAGGGTGTGTCTAAGTGGTTATTAGGGCATTGCGATTTTTCATTGTGTTTCTGTGTGGTTGGTAAAGGGCCAAGGGTGGTTTCTAAGGCATTGCTAAGGTATTTTGAGTTGTTTTTAATGTGTTGCAATGCAGATGCTAGGGTTTTAGGAGTCCTTTAGCTCATTACTGGTTGATGGGGTGGTTTCAGTGCATATGGTTGTTACTATGGTATTTAAAATTGTCTCTAGGGTGTTGCTAGGTGGTTTCTTCAGTGTTCTGACTGCATATGACATACAATGACGGTCTAGGTGGTTTCTAGGTTGTGTCTAAGTGGCTTTTCAGTGTGTTTCTATGTGGTTGGTAAAGGGCTATAGGTTGTTTCCAGGGTGTTACTAAGGCATTGTGAGTTGTTTTTAATGTGCTGCAATGCAGATACTAGGGTGTTAATGGTCCTTTAGCTCATTACTGGTTGCTAGGACGATCTGAGTGCATATGGTTGGTACTATGATATTCAAAGTTGTTTCTAGGGTGTTGCTAGGTGGTTTCTAGGTTGTTCTGAGTGCATATGATTGATACAATGATGATCTAGGTGGTTTCTTAGGCGTTGCAATGTGGTCACTAGGGTGTTGTTACTCTTCAGTGTGTTTCTATGTGGTTGGTAAAGGGCCAAGCGTGGTTTCTAGGGCGTTGCTAGATGCTTGTTAGGTAGCTAATTAGTGGTTGCTAGAGTGATCTGAGTGCATATGGTTGCTACTATGATATTCAAAGTTGTCTCTACGGTGTTGGTAGGTGGTTTCTAGGGTGTTTTGAGTGCATATGACTGATACAGTGATGTTCTAGGTGGTTTCTAGGGCATTGCTAGGGGGTCACTAGGGTGTTGTGACTTTTCAGAATGTTTCTATATGGCTGATAAAGAGCCTTAGGTTGATTCCAGGGTGTTGCTAAGGCATTCTGAGTTTTTTTATATGTTGCTATGCAGTTGCTAAGGTGTTCAGGGTGCTTTAGCTCATTACTGTGTGGTTGCTATGGTGTTTAGCTCATTGCTGTGTGGTTGCTATGGTTGCTATGAATATGGCTGCTTGTATGATATTCTAGGTAGTTCATAGGGTTTTTGCTAGGGTGTTCAAAGCTTACAAGGGCAAGCCCAAGTCAAAAGAGTCCTGTAACACAATTGGGACTGAATTTTAATACTTAATATTAGAGGTTCATTCAAATTACTAACACAAAGTATCAGCAAACAGTACTAGTCATGCTTAGAACTCGAAACCGTAGAACTGAAAATAGAATAAAATGGAAAATGGAGACACGATGGGATTTATACTACTCGTCTGCAGATGCTATCACAGCAGAAATATCTACAAAGTGATTTCCATGAAATTAGCAAGCCGAAATGTATCTCCAGGCTCTAAGCAGCCTCTGCTCCCTATCACAGACTAAAGCTGAACCAAATTGAAATGACAAGACCTGACCCGAATGGTGTCTGGAGAAACGAGACAGACTGTTAAGAAATGTAAACCTCACGGAAAATGTTTCATAATACAGCTGCCATTTCGATTAAGTCAAAACTACAGCATGTAAGATAGCTATAATAGTGAACTTTCTCTGCAGTGATGTACTTAATTAGGCTCAGATCTGGTCTTAAGAGAGTGTTTGAAAAATACCTAAACTACAGTGATGTGAGCCCGTTCCCCATTAAATCATGTTCTGCAAATGCCGGGATCTGCTCTACATTCGTGGAGGGAAAAACTGGGACACCTACAGTGCTATCGGAGCAGACTTTGCGCAAAGGATGCTGGGTAATCGACACAACTGCAGTCTGGAATGAGTCCGTCTTAAACAGGACAAAGGTACTGGCTGTCCATTAAAGAGGTCATAATCGACACTATTTCGGCATTTTATATTTAAGTCCACTTACAAAACAGACATTGTTTGGTTCTTCATCACTGTTTTCCACCTTCTTTTTGATTTCTTGAGTTTGTGGCTTTAATATGTAAACCACAATGCTGTTGCTATAGCCATGGAACTGCTATGCAGTTGCTAGGGTGTTTTGAGTGTATATGGTTGCTACTACAATAATTAAAGTGGTCTCTAGGGCGTTGCTAGGTGGGTGTTAGTGTGTTATGACTTTTCAGTGTTTCTATGTGATAGGTAAAGGGCATACGTTGTTTCCAGGGTGTTGCTAAGGCATTCCGAGTTGTTTTTAATGTGTTGTAATGCAGTTACTAGGGTGCATAGGGTCCTTTAGCTTGTTGCTATGTGGTTGCTAGGGTGATCTGAGTGTATATAATTGATGCAATGATGTTTTAGGTGGTTTCTAAGGCGTTGCTAGGTGGTTGTTGGAGTGTTTTGAGTGCTTATGATTGATATAAAGATGTTCTAGGTGTTTTCTAGGGTGTTGCTAGGTGGTCACTAGAGTGTTGTGACTTTTCAGTTTCTGTGTGGTTGGTAAAGGGCCATAAACTGTTTCCAGTTTGTTGCAATGTAGTTACTAGAGTGATGAGTCCTTTAGCTCGTTGCTATGTGGTTACTAGGGTGCTCTGAGTGCCTATAGTTGCTACTACAATGTTCAAAGTGGTCTCTAGGGCGTTGCTAGGTGGTTGTTTGTGTGTTCTGAGTGCACATGATTGATACAATATTGTTGTAAGTGGTTTCTAGGAGGTTGCTAGGTGGTCACTAGGGAGTTGTGACTTTTCAGTGTGTTCTGTGGTTGCTAAAGACCCTCGGCTGTTTCCAGGGTGTTACTAAGGCATTCTGAGTTATTTTTAATGCGTTATTATGCAGTTGCTAGGGTGTTCAAAGTACTTCAACCCATTGCTATAAGGTTGCAACGATGATCTTAGTGGATATAGTTGGTCCTATGACATTTTAGGTGGTATCTAGGGGGTTGCTAGGATGTGGTGACTTTTAGAGTTAAACTCTATTTCGACTGGCTAAACTTTGTGTATAAAGTGGATGATTACTAAAAAGGAGCTGATATGCAAATAATAACAGACCCCATATGTTATTGAGCTCATGTTTGTGACGTCAACAGAGTGAAGCCTTGGTTCTGGATCACTGCCTCCCATTCATTTTCTCCACAGGGATTTCAACAAAGAGTTCTGAGCCTTGAACCAAACCATCCGGAGATGAATCATAACATCACAAACTCCAAATCAAAGCGAAACAGTGCTATAAAATGTCAGAAGGTACAAGACTGTGTGCATAAATCTCATAACATGATGCACTGTGAATGATGTAATCAAATCAGCAACAATTGGAGTAATGATGCTGAAAATTCAGCTTTGCATCACAGGAATTAATTATATTTAAAAGTATATTCAAATAGAAACCACTTATTTCAAACTGTTATAATATTTTACAATTTTTACTGTATTTTTGATTAAATAAATGCAGCCTTGGTGAGCTTCTTTCAAACTTTTGAACAATAGTGCACAGTATATTTGTAGTGTAAATATACGGCTGCAAACATAGTTAAATACAGTTAAACTAGACAGCAAAGTACACAGTTTATACTACATGGGTGGACTGTGAAGTTTTGCATTGTGAAACAGCACATCAAACTCTTATTTCAAAAGCATCATGCTTTCCATGACGTGCCCCTTTATAACAGAGAGATTTCACCGAGGTTGTGATTTGATTTAAGTGACTTTGTCATTTCAGAAAATCTCTGGACCAGACGTCTAATATAAGATGAAAGCACACATCAATTTGGAGTCGCAGTTTAGATAAGAAAGCAGCGCTCTCCACCCTTCAGGGTCATCTCTGGGGACGTGGATGGAGATATCAATCAGCTCAAAGCAATAGAAACGTGTTAGAATTGCATTGCACTTCTTTCATCTTTATTTCCTCCGGAACCGAATGTTTTCTGGGGAGATACGCAACCTTTTCATTTAAAGACACTCATGATATTTAACCCAGAAATCCGGCACAAAATAAATGAATGCGATCACACAGGTTCCAGTCTAGAAAGGCAGGACCTCGCCATCTCTGCGGGGAACGCTGGGATATTATGACAAATCCACAGAAACATCCTCTTATACGTCCGTTCGGAGAGTTCAGGATTTTGGAAATCGGCTGAATTGCAGGTGCTGGGATTCTTAAGGGAAATCACAGTATTAGCCTGACATTTACTAGCCGTTCACATAATCTTTCCAAACCGTTTTAAATGTCAACATAGTTCAGCCGTGGACGTGTCGTAAAATAGTTGAGAAGTTGAATTAAAAACAGGAAAGGATGTTGGAGCAGCGGCCTATTGGATCACATACTGAGCTGTAGTGTGCATGTAGATAATACTGGCAAAAATATGATCACAATATGTTTTTGTTTTTATGTTGAGAAGCAATCTTTTCAGTGTGAATTTGAATTTTTTTAAGGTAAATATTGTTTGAATTACAACAACGGTGCACCATTAACATACTTAGAGCAGAGGTCTGTTTGAGTGGTCACATCTTGGTCCATTACTGCTTTCCAGACGACGCCACTTTTAACCCATTCCCCAACGGGACGATCAAAATTAAATTTCATAGAGCTGGAAAACGACATGGCGTAATTACATTACACAAAAGTCATTTTTAAAAGAGGAGGAGGGAAAAAACGAGCTCATCCTTGATTAACTGAAACACTATTCTAATCAGGTTTGCAGAAGAAGCCAATCCACCCCTGCTCGATACCCCCGGGACACGGGATCAGGGTAATGAGAGGTGCCCGAGCCTTCAAATGAGATCATTCTGCCACTAATTTCCCAAACAGAAGCGCGCTAGAGACGTGCACCTATTTACAGGAATGAACCGAGCGTATCAATAAGCAATGAGGTACATCAACTACACCATTTATTCGAATGGAAGACGCATCTCGAACAGGCATCTGTTCAGAAAAACGCTCTCGTTTGTAATGAGGGAGGTGATGTGAAACCGCGGCGGGATTCGTCTGGCGGCAAGGAAGTGTTCTCTGGGCAGACAAGTGTTACGCGCCATCCGCGCTCTCTCCCGACTGTTTACCTGAAAGTTGAAGAGTCAGACAGCCATCTGAGACGCCGCAGCCGAGAGCTTGTTTTCCGAGAGCCGGGGGAAGAGTGGCGGGTCACGGAGTTGCTGGAAACAGCTGATATCTCATCACTGAGAGACTCTCCATAATGAGCCGAGATCATTTCAAGCCAAACCACAACAAAACACTCACATCTACTCAAGTGAACGGCATGTGAAAGCTCAGGGGTGAGCCAGAGGCTGATTCATTTATCGATTCTAGTTCAGTTTCTGATTTCACTAAATGACTCCTTAATGCTTCTGTTAATGATTTGCTTAGTCGTTTTAAGCAGGAAAGAACAGAAACAACTACTTTCTGTAGTTCTAGAAGGTGCAGAATTCCACAAACTCTGATAGACAGACAGACAGACAGATAGACAGATAGATAGATAGATAGATAGATAGATAGATAAATAGAATAGACTGATAGATAAAATGAGAAAATGATAGATAGAATGAGAAAATGACAGATAGATAGATAGATAGATAGATAGATAGACAGACAGACAGACAGACATGGATAGTTAGAATGAATAGAATTATAGATAGAATGATAAAATGATAGAACGAGAGAACGACAGACAGAGACAGACAGATAGATAGATAGATAGATAGATAGAAAGAAAGAGAGAACGACAGACAGACATATATACAGATAGATAGAATAGATTGATAGATAGAATGAGAAAATGACAGACAGATACATAGATAGAATGATAAAATGATAGAATGAGAGAATGACAGACAGATAGACAGATAGATAGATAGAATAGAATTATAGATAGAATGATAAAATGATAGATAGAACGAGAGAATGACAGACAGACAAACAGATAAATAGATACATAGATAGACAGAAAGACAGAACAAATGATAGAATGAAAAGAATGATAGAATGATAAAATGATTGACAGAACGATAGAACGATAGATAGAATGATAGATAGATTGATTGATAGACAGACAGACAGATAGAAAGACAGAACGAACAATAGAATGACAGATAGAATGAGAGAAGGACAGACAGATAGATAGATGATAGATGATAGAATTAAAGACAGATTGTACAATAGAGAGAACGACAGATAGAATGAAAGTATGATAGATAAAAAGGATAGAACAACAGAATGATAGAACAATAGATAGATGATAGATGATAGATAGATGATATAGAATGAAAGAAATGTATGATAGATAGAACATTAGAACGATAGATAGAATGATAGAACGATAGATAGATACATAGATAGATAGACAGACAGATAGATAGATAGATAGAAAGACAGAACGAACAATAGAATGAATAGAATGATAGATAGATAGATAGAATTAAAGACAGAACGTACAATAGAGAGAATGACAGATAGAATGATAGATAAAAAGGATAGATAGAACGACAATGATAGAACGATAGAATGATAGATAGATAGATGATATAGAATGAAAGAATGTATAATAGATAGAACATTAGAACGATAGATAGATAAACAGATGGATAGAACGATAGCGAATGAAAGACAGAACGTACGATGGTACAACTATACAGGGTTTCCTTGAAACTGACTAGTGAAACAGTCGTTCAGGCAGCCTAGTCAGATTTGAAAGAAATGTTGAATCCCTAGTTTCAACAAACGAACAAACACAACACGCGTCCAAATGAGCTGAGCAGGAACCTCCCTCCCAAAGAACATGTACTTGAGTGTCTGGCACTGGCGTTTGCCACCAACTAATTTGGCTTGATCAGAAACACCTGGTCTCGACAAACAAAACAGTCTGTTCATAAACTCAAACAAACTACCCCAAGACACGCCGCATACGGGCTCGCCGAACCCGCGGGAGAAGCATATGGTGCGGACGAACCACTGAACATGTCATAAAGCGAGAGAGAGAGACTCTACGAGCGAGGCTGAACTAAACTCCGTCAGGCTCCATTGGTCTCCGCGCGGCCCAATTTATCAGAAACGCTCCCGTTAAAGGGCATCTCAGGCAGGGAAAATCTAGTTCAGAGTTCAGTTGTTCAAGGCCATCGGCGTTTGAAAATGAAGCCGACGGAAAGCGGCAGGCTGGGAAATGCTAAGCGCAGCAGACTCGCGCTATTATTTTCCACCCGGCTGTGATGTTAACCTGACATATGACCTCACTACCTGCTGGAGGGGGAATGAAAGATTGGATGGGCGGCACTGGATAGATAATAAAAGAACATATCTGTCAGTGTATTACTGTATGTAGCTTCATTACAAGTATTTAAGATTATGTAATCCAGATCACATGTAGTCAGTTACTACCTAGGTGTTTACATATATATCATTTTACGAGTTTCACAAGTATTTCAGAATGGAGCGATCCTATCGCAATCTTTCCTAAAGGGACGCCGTTTCTTGGATGCCCATATGTATTTGTGGCACCGGCAGCCTACAAACATTTCTCTGGCAGTCTCCTCGCCTCCCTCTCCTGTTCGCTTTTTCCGATCCCGTCATTTTTCACAGCTCCTCTGAGACAGGATTTATACGCATTGCTAAGCGTGTGTGTGTGTGTGTGTGTGTGTGTGTGAAACGTGCTCGTATGTGGACTGCAGGGGGCTTCCAGCTCTAATTTCTGCTGGCCGGCCGTCTACAGCTCTCCAATTAAAACACACACACACCCTTCCCCCTCTATACTAGTGGTGAGGACATTTCCTCTAGCACTAAATCTGCAAGGACATCTGAAGAAAGTGATCTATTAAATTGCTACAGTAAGATTTAAAAGTTTGGGGTTGGTAAGATCTTTTAATGTTTTTAAAAGACCCTCTTTTGCTCACCAAGGCTGCATTTATTTGATAAAAAATGCGGTAAAAATGGGAAAATTGTTAAATATTATTACAATTTAAAAAACCTGTTTTCTGTTTGAATATCTTTTAAAATGTAATTTATTTCTGTGATGCAAAGCTGAATTTTCAGCATCATTACTCCAGTCTTCAGTGTCACACGATCCTTCAGAAATCATTCTAATATGCTGATTTGATGCTCTAGAAAAACAGTGACTTAAAAAAAAAAGCATCCCAATTGTTGTTCTTTGAAAATGAGTGCAAACTGAGACTATAAGCATCATGCATCTCAAGAAAAAACTTCAGTTATGTCTCAAACTGTGCTCAGATTTGCATATACCAAGCATTTAAGCACAAACATCTGAGACGAAGTTGAAACACAACTGAGCTATGAAAGAGAAACCTTCGAGCAACAATAATTTCCTCAACACACATGATTTGTTAAACTGTTTATGTGATAAATATTCAGCTGTTTGACACCGATTCTGTCTATTCTGTAAAGAAACACAGCAACAAATCTGTTACAAACCTCCAGAAAAGGTGCAAATCAATGTGTTTGTTTGGGTCTGAAGACTGAAATATTCAGATGTCCAAAGACAATAAACACATTTTTCCCAGCACAAAAACACGCAAACTCTCTGACTGGAGAACAAGCAATCAGATGTTGTAATATTTCAAACTCGAGACCAAAAACATGCTCGTTTCCAAGCAAACAAACGACTGTGGCTGATTACGGAAAACATTAATTGACCAGTGCGTGAATAAAATTAAAATTTAATAGAGTCATTTATGTAATACTTTTATGAGTAATAATTGTATAAATAAATTCTATTCATTATAATAAATAATATCATATGTAAAGATATATATTTAATAACATTTTTCTAAGTAGTAAAATAGCATAAAATATAATAATAAAACTAGATACACTATATAATAAAATAATATACATTATAATACATAAATATATATATATATATATATATATATATATATATATATATATATATATATATATATATATATATATATATATGTGTGTATATATATATATATATATATATATATATA
>VONZ01000427.1:127500-172500 GCA_012976165.1 Labeo catla | reverse complement strand
TGGCAGCTGATGAATACAGTACACCGCCACTGCTGCAATGAGCTGCTCAAATGCAAAAACAGAACAAAAGAGTTGGCAAATGTCACTTTCACAGCATTTACTTTCACGATGTGAGCCTGCTTTTGAACCATGATGCAAATGAACTGAAGAATCACGATTCACTGAAGGACTCGTGATTTACCAAATGTACAGTAAATTACATTTAACACCAACTCTAATGCCATTTCTGATAAAGTTCAAATCAAAGATGCTATTAAAACTGACACTAAAGTCATTGCAAACATATCCTAATATTCAATAATGTAGCCACGCATTAATTTCAGTGCGTGAACGGCCCACATGCCACAAACTGGAAACAAACATCAGTGTTTTGTTTCACGGACGGACGGTCAAACAACAGACCAGCGTGCCAAACTCCTGCAGCTTAATTTGTCCGCGAGGCAATAGCCGATCAATCTGTGTGTGAAATGCAGCTGTAGCGCTTTACACCGCTCCATTTACCTGTCAAGAAATCAGCGGGTCACAGACAAAGGCGTCAGTTTCCGACAGAAACGGCTCTCTGCTCTCTTGAAAGAGGCGCCACCGGTCAATGAGTCGAAATCTCCCATCTCTGACAAACTCTGATGGAATTATTAGTGGGATTTGAGGATTTATTGTTTAAGCGGTTGTCATGTGTTTCCAATACCGATGGCTAAACAAGAGTTGGTGCCGTGGACTCACCCATAGAGAGAGAAAAACTCATCAGAGCCCGGAAATGCAATTTGAGTTGCATGCACTGCAGGAGATAATGCTTATTATCTAGAAATTAATAAAGGACACAGTATAAAGCTATTAAAAGGACTGCAAACATGTACGATGCCCATTTCCAACTTAGAGTAACAAAACAACAATTCCATGAAATAGCACATGGAAAAAAATTCACAATAATGAGGAAATACAATTGCTACTGAAAACATTTAAAATTCATTGTGGTATAATCATATATGGTTATTAATATATAATACATTTTATTTTTAATTAGATAAAATATATTATGCTATAACTTAAAAATCAATACAAAACATCAGTGGATTAAGCATATAAGCGTGAGTCATTGAATCATTTACTCAACCGGGATTTGTTCAAACACAATCACTCATGAACAAAGTAAGCGATAGATATTATAAGGGGAGTCAATGAATGAATTTACTTCACGCGATTCATTACATCCACAATGACTCATGCAAAGAAACAACAGGTCGCCATTATAGGCAAGTCATTGAATCATTTACTCAACTGATTTTGTTTACAATGACTCATTCTCCATGAACAAAGCAAATGAACTGCCATTATAAGCGAGTCATAGAATCATCACTCAGCTGATTTGTTTGAAAACAATGACTCATTCAGGAACAACACAAGTGATAGCCATTATTAGTGAGTTACTGAATTATTTACTCAACCAATTTCTATTATCCAAAACAAATAATTTAAGAACAACACAAGTTATTAACATTATAGTTGAGTCGTTGAATCATTTACTCAACTGATTCGTTTTATTCACAATGACTCATTCAAGAACAACATTAGTTATAGCCATTATATCAGTTATAGCCATTATATATGAGTAATTGAATCATTTACTCAACCGATTTGTTTAAAAACAATGACTCATTCATGAACAACACAAATTATTGCCATTATTAGCAAGTCATTGACTAATTTACTCAGCTGACTTGTTCAAATACAAAAACTCATTCAGGAACAATGCAAGTGATTGCCATTATTAGTGAGTTATTACATCCTTTACCTAGTCAATTTGTTTATCCACAATGAAGTTGCTACCATTACTGGTGAGTCACTGAATCATTTACTCAACCACTTAGTTCAAAAACAATGACTCATTCATGATCAAATCAAGTGACTGCTATTATTAGCAAGTTATTGGATAACTAACTCAATCGATTTGTTTAAAAACAATGACTTATTCATGAACAACACAAATTATTGCCATTATTAGCGAGTCATTGAATAATTTACTCAAGCAATTTGTTCAAACACAACGACTCATTCAGGAACAACCCAAGTGACTGCTATTATTAACGAGTTATTGAATCATTTACCAACTGATTTGTTTTATCCACAATGACTCATGCAAGAACAAAACAAATTACTGCCATTTTAAGCAAGTCATTGAATCAATTACCAAACTAATTGATTCAAACCATTATAAGCGAGTCACTGAATCGTTTACTCAACTGATTCCTTCAAATTCAAGTCATTCAGAAACAACGCAAGAGATTATCATTATTAGCGAGTTGTTGGAACATTTACTTAACCAGTTTGTTTTATCAACAATGACTCATGCAGCAACAACCGTTATTGCCATTATAGGCGAGTCATTTACTCAACTGATTCATTCAAAACAGTGACTTAATTCAGGAACAACACAAGTGACTGCCATTATCAGCGAGTTATTGAATAACTGATTCAACCGATTTGTTTAAAAACAATGACTCATTTATGAACAAAGCAAGTGACTGCCATTTCAAGCGAATCACTGAATCATTTACTCAACCAACTTGTTCATACATAACGACTCAGGAACAACATAAGTGACTGCCATTATAAGTGAGTCACTGAATCGTTTACTAATTCCAAAACATTGATTTGCTCAGGAACGGCACTATTGCGTGTTTCACAGACAAATGCGACAGGTAATTCAAACTAACTTTGGAACTATTTTCATAGTCAAAGCAAAAAGACACAAAGTAAATAGAAATACTGTGTTTGTGAATTAAAATTCCTCACAGTTTGGTCATTCGCCCACCTTCATGCATTCGCCTTATTTTGCATCAAACACAATCAGCAGCAAAATAAAGCAACACATGGAGCCGGGAGAATAGTAGGTCAGAGGCGCGATCAAACGGCTGTGTTTGTCTTTGTAGTGCGGATGAGCTGCGCTACAGCAGGTCTGAATGTCGGTTCCTCCCGGGCTGTTGCATTTGAGCAGTTTTTCCACCTCATCACACGGGGAAATGTGTTGCGGAATGGTCCTGCATGCTTATTCACGCGGCTCTGCGTCTGCTCGAGGGTCTGACTAACAGCAGTTCTGGCCTCTTTCGCTATCTTCACGCCACATGTGCTCATGCACACACATGCTAATCAATAGCAATCAGCAGAGTCATTACATGATGAAACATCCATGGCGAATGTAAATGGAATACTAGCATACTATTTACTCTAGTATGTACTGTATATTGCATGAACATCTAAACAGTAGCACGCTGCATGACCTCACTATGCACATTTAGCATCTCGGTAGTAAGGTTATTTTGCATTTTAATCCAATTTAGTGTAAAAATGACTTCACTTTTGGCAGTCTGACTTAATAATGAGTTACAGAGATGCTAAATCACAGTTCTGGTTCGTTCGTCACACTGGAAATGGAAGGTCAAGTCGAGTACAGTGCCTCAGGATACACTCTGTGCTTTGGTTGTGTACTGCAGATTTGGGCAGATGAAGTAGGTCATCCAGGTACTTCATGCATGCAGGAAAATTGTACAGTAAGCAGAAATAAAACTGCAGATGTATTTTTGCATGCATTCTGAAGGTTCGGACTTGATAAGAGCTGTGTAATACACAATTCATCTATCTAATGAACTCCAGGGTGCATCTTAAATTGATTTCATCAACAGTGTTATCAGTCATATTAGATTCTGAAGCATCTGGTAGAAACACAATCAGACACAGTTCAGAAACTTCAAGACATCAATGCTGATAAAAATGACCCTCGCTTTTTATAGAAGTTCAGTGTGTTTGTATGGTTTTAAACATAATATTACAAAAACATGCTAAAATGTTGCTGCCATGGCTCTTAAAATCCCTACAAAAAAGTACTAGCGCATTATGGGCCACAAAAACCTCATACTAAATATTAAATTCTCTAATACTGTTAAAGTCAACAAGATTTTTTTCCAATCAAATGCTCTATTTTGGTTTGCAACGCCAAAGTTTACTACACACCCTACATTTATTCTCATCAAATATGCTTTTTCACTTAGAAATGCTTCACATTATGAGAGTAAAATAGGTTACGAATGGCATTTCATTTTGATTTTAAGACAGCTGACAACTGGTCAGTACATACATAAAAATGATTTTTAAAAGTTGTCATTATGTAATCGCAAACTGCTATTTCTAAATAATAAATCTTCTAAAGTCAGCAGGAGTTTTCCAATCACATGCTCTGTTCTGGTTTGTGACGGCAATGTTTCTTGGCCTCCCTACATTTATTCTCATCAAATACACTTTTCCACTTGAAATGGGTCACAAATTGCTATTTCTAAATATTAAGCACTCTAATATGTGACAACAAAACCAGTCATAAGTAGCACTGGTATATTTTTAGCAATAGCATTGTACGGGTCAAAATGACAGATTTTTCTTTTATGCCAAAAATCATTAGGATATTAAGTAAAGATCATGTTCCATTAAGATATTTTGTAAATTTCCTACCATAAATACAATGTTGTGGAAAAGTTCATTTATTTCAGTAATTCAACCTAAATTGTGAAATGTGTGTATTAAATAAATTCAATGCACACAGACTGAAGTAGTTTAAGTCTTTGGTTCTTTTAAGTGTGATGATTTTGCCTCACATTTAACAAAAACCCACCAATTCACTTAACAAATTAGAATACTTCATAAAACCAATAAAAAAAAACATTTTTAGTGAATTGTTGGCCTTCTGGAAAGTATGTTGATTTACTGTATATGTACTCAATACTTGGTAGGGGCTCCTTTTGCTTTAATTACTGCCTCAATTCAATGTGGCATGGAGGTGATCAGTCTGTGGCACTGCTGAGGTGCTATGGAAGCCCAGGTTTCTTTGACAGTGGCCATCAGCTCATCTGCATTTTTTGGTCTCTTGTTTCTCATTTTCACCAACACCATGGTCATTTAACCAACTTTTGGTGCTTTGGGCAGTGTGGGCAGGTGCCAAATCCTGCTGGAAAATGAAATCAGCATCTTTAAAAAGCTGGTCAGCAGAAGGAAGCATGAAGTGCTCTAAAATGTCTTGATGCCTTGACCCCAGCCTCAGTCCATTCCTTGTCCCAATCCAGCCTCTCAAGACTGCGGTTCTCTCGGTTGGTCTTTTTCTTCCACACTTTTTCCTTCCAATCAACTTTCTGTTACCATGCTTGGATACAGCACTCTGTGAACAGCCAGCTTCTTTGGCAATGAATTTTTGTGGCTTACCCTCCTTGTGAAGGGTGTCAGTGATTGTCTTCTGGACAACTGTCAGATCAGCAGTCTTCCCCATGATTGTGTAGCCTAGAGAACCAAACTGAGAGACCATTTTGAAGGCTCAGGAAACCTTTGCAGGTGTTTTGAGTTGATTAGCTGATTGGCATGTCACCATATTCTAATTTGTTGAGATTTGGTGAATTGGTGGGTTTTTGTTAAATGTGAGCCAAAATCAGTTAAAAGACAGTTAAAAGAACCAAAGACTTAAACTATTTCAGTCTGTGTGCACTGAATTTATTTAATACAATTTGAGTTTCACAATTTGAGTTGAATTACTGAAATAAATGAACTTTTCCACAACATTCTAATTTATTGAGATGCACCTATATATCAAAACTCAATTTTTGATTAGCAATTTTTTGCACCCTCAGATTCGAGATTTTTAAATAGTTGTATCTCAGCCAAATATTGTCCTATCCTAACAAGACATACGACAATGGAAAGCTTATTTATTTAGTCTGTATGAATCTCAAATTCAAAAGATTTACCCTTATGACTGGTTTTGTGGTCCAGGGTCACATATTGTTAAAGCAGGCTGTAGTTGGTAGAAATAGTCTATTACATCTTCACATAAATATGTAACTGGTTTCCACTCTTTGTTTTACAAACAAAACTGGATTTTTTTCACTTTATGAACACATTTTACACTGTTCACAGAAATGGCCAGTGGGACATTCTACAAAGATTACCTGTGTTAGCAACAGTAACCAAGGTGGGCAGAGCTTAGCAAAGTTCAGTGTATCAAAAACCTGCAAGTTATGCTATAAGTGTGTGTGTGTGTGTGTGTGTGTGTTGTGTACAGCATCTTGCGGGAGAAACGAGCCAATCTGGGAGGTGGAAAACCAGAGGGAACCAGCAGAACAGGAAGTTCATCTTGGAGTCAGCAGCTGAAAGATGAGAACCAGAGGGAATCTATTCAAGGTTGCCTAATAACTCCCCCCGCTGGCTCCTCAAAACGCAGCTAAGCATTCACACGCAGGTGAGCCGCGAGACCCGCAGCAGGCCTGGCCGTCTGCCTGGGCGTCTGATTCGGTGCGTTTCTGCCCATCGTGGAAGGCTGTAAATACGCTGGCAAATCATAAACCCAGCAGGTGCGTCGGCCGCTGACGGTTAATCATCCACCTGTCTCCCCGCGCGCTTCCTTTCTCGTTGCGGGAGGCTCTTCAAAACACCTTCCTCATCAACAGCGCCCCGGTTACCTCGCGAACACCCCGTCGACACGGAAAGCTCTCAGTCAAAATCAAAAATCAGTGGCCACATACCAACCAAACAGGTGCGGTAGACGATAGCGTGTTTGTCACGGAGAATTCGCTAAGCTGTGTTTGGATGCCGCGGGACACTAGCGGCTCCGGTGATGGATATAATGGCGAGAGAACGATAGCCTCCCCGCAGAGATCTAATAAATAACGCAGGAATCAAATGGAGATAAGGTTTTGCAGCTCCCCAGAGGTTAAGAGCTGCTAAATGAGGTTAGCGCAGGAGTATCGCCTCCGATAAGGGTTAAGCCCACTTCAGTGAATCTGCCGCTAAATCACATCGGACTGGAGTATCGTTTATTAAACCGAGAGAGGAAAAAATGCTCCATTTCTATGGGAAGATATCTCTAGCTATTCAGTCAGAGTGCTCAATATTAGAAAGAGCAGTTTGTGAATGACACAAAACGTAATTTCACAAGGTCTGTTTACACCAATATTTACACCAATATTTGCTAACCAAACATCAGCAATAAAATGAATGTAAATACACATTTCAAAACCCATTTTACTTTCATAATGTGACACATTTTTAAGTTATTATTTATTATTTAGCATGTAAATCAATATTACAGTTACAATTACAAATATTTTTTGACGTACACTTGAAAGACTCTTATGCTCAACGAGGCAGCGTATATTTGATCAAAAATACAGTACAAACAGGAAAATTGTGAAATATTATTACAATTTAAAATAGCTGTTTTCTATTTGAATGTTTAAAATGTTATTTATTTGCAGTTGAGGTCAAAAGTTTACATACACCTTTTATCTGACCAAAATAAGAAGGATAAAAAGCATTTTTTACTTAGTACTGACCTGAATAAGATATTTCATATACAAGATATTTACATATAGTCCACAAGAGAAAATAAAATCTGAATTTATAAAAATGACTCACTTGACACACTTGATTCTTAATACTGTGTTGTTACCTGAATGATTCACAGCTGTGTTTTCTGTTTAGTGATAGTTGTTCATGAGTCCCTTGTTTGTCCTGAACAGTTGCCTGCTGTTCTTCAGATAAATCCTTCAGGGCCCACAAATTCTTTGTTTTTTCAGCATTTTGTGTATTTGAACACTTTCCAGCTATGACTGTACGATTTTGAGATGCATCTTTTCACACTGAGGACAACTGAGGGACTCATATGCAACTATTGCGTTTGAACCTTCTGTAATAGTTGCATATGAGTCCCTCAGTTGTCCTCAGTGTGAAAAGATGCATCTCAAAATCATACAGTCATTGTCTGAAAGGGTTCAAATACACAAAAATGCTGAAAAACCAAAGAATTTGTGGGACCTGAAGGACTTTTCTGAAGAACAGCAGGCAGTTTAACTGTTCCGGACAAACAAGAGACAAACAAGGGCTGTGGATCATTCAGGTAAACAACACAGTATTAAAAATCAAGAAGAAGAAGAAGAAGAAGAAGAAGAAGAATCAAGCGTATGTAAACTTTTGCATGGGGTCATTTTTATAATTCAACTATCATTTTCTCTAGCGGACTATATGTAAATATCTGAGATGTGAAATATCTTACTCAAGTCAGTACTAAATAAAAAATAACATGCATTTTGTATGATCCCTCTTATTTTGGTAAAAGGTGTATTCAAACTTGTGACCTCAACTGGATGTGATGAAAAGCTGAATTTGCACTGTTTCAGTGAAAATAGTTGTGTTGCCTTATATTTATTGTGGAAACAATGATACACTGTACTTTTTGTGATTCTTTGTTGAAAAGAAATAGAATGTTTTGATACATTCTGAATATATTTACTGTCACTTTTGATCTATTTAACACATCCTTGCTGAATAAAAGTATTCATTGCACTCAAAAACAATGAAAATCTTACCAACCCCAAACTTTTGAACAATAGTGTACTATTTGAAACAGACCCTAATGGAACACAAATGCTAATACCTGATATAAACACACTTGACTGACTTCTGACAACATTATGCATTATGTAAAATGCAAAATAACCCCAAATCATAAAGCTGATCATTAACGGAGAATCTATACAGTCCAAAAACGCTTCCGGCGCTGACAGCGCACAAGACGGAACGAAACAAAGCCGCCTAAAAATAAAACCCATTCCAAGGATGAGCTCCTCGCTCCGCCGCCGCTTTCATCGCAGATGCCCCAGAAAGCACAAAACTTCACCAGGTTCTTGTCTTTCAGCAACTTTCATCATCTCAAAATTATTCACGGCTAAATGATTAAAAGAGCGTGCGTTTGAGAGAATTAGCGCTCGCGGGTCGGGCTCACCGGCCTCCGTAGGCCTGAATCAGCCGCCCTGAATCAGCTGCCCTGACACCGTGAATAAGCACCCTGTACATCTGCCCTCGGTAATAGATAACTGCAGGGCCGCGGCCGCTCTCCAAGCCCTTCTGAGTGAGTAATGGATGGGATGTTTAATCTGCTGAGGTAGTGATACCGGGAGAGCGAGCGAGAGCGCAGTAATCCTTGTAATCCGCGGTAAACAAAGTCTTCCCCTCTACGAGCTTTATCGGCACGTACCGACAGTGGCGCTGGGAAAATATAAAGTGCATTTGAACGTGTTAGTGTAATCCAATCCGGAGAAGAGGCGCTCGAGAGGTCTTCGGCAAACTCTGAGACGCTTTATTGATCTCTGCGGAGAGGCGAATATGGGATTCATCTTCAGGGACGGCACGAGAGGCCTAGTTTTTAAAGAGTATTACTATGAGTGACTTAAAAGCCGGAGGTATACGCGTGCAGATAAACATCTTCAGGCCAGACGGTCTTAATACCGGAAGGGACAAGAGAGATGCATGTAGGACAAACGCTAGTAAAACAAAAGCAGGAGGAGTACAAAAACACGAGCGTAAGGAATGATAAAAGGAGGGATGAGAAGTTTATGAGTGTGGAAAAACATCCTAAAACAGAAGGATTCGAAATAGAGAGGAATCAATCTTAACATGGTAGCAGGAGTTACAAATTTGGTGCTAAAAGATACAAGATACTAGTTAAATACTAAACTATGTATGTGCTACAGACATGAATTACTCAGAAAATCATGGCTTGTTGACTAAAAGCAATCTGATTTATAATAGTGGAGAATAAAACAGTCTAAAATTAAGTAGTCTTAAGTAGTACGGGTATATTTGTAGCAATAGCCAAAAATACACTGTATGGGTCAAAATTATCAATTTTTCTTTTATGCCAAAAATCATTAGGATATTAAGTAAAGATCATGTCCTACTGTAAATATATCAAAAATTAATTTTTGATCAGTAATATGCATTACTAAGAACTTCAATTGAACATCTTTAAAAGCGATTTGCTCAATATTTTGATTTTTTTGCACCCTCAGATTCCAGTTTTTTCCAGTTTTTTAAGCTGTATATTGGCCAGATATTGTCCTATCCTACCAAACCATACATCAATGGAAAGCTTATTTATTCAGCTTTCTTAAGAAAATGACTGGTTTTGTGGCCTAGGGTCACAAATACCTCAGGCATGACTTTCCTGGAAATATACACTACTGTTTCAAAGTTTTTTTTTTATGTTTTTGACAGAAGTCTCTCACCAGGGCTGCATTTATTTGATCAAAAATACAGTAAAAATAGTAAAATATTATTACAATTTAAAATAAGTGATTTCTATTTTAATATATTTTAAAATGTAATTTATCCCTGTGATGCAAAGATGAATTTTCAGCATCATTACTCCAGTCTTCAGTGTCACATGATCCTTCAGAAATCATCCTAATATGCTGATCTGCTCAAGAAAAAAATTATTTAGGGATATTAGTTAATTAAAACTACATCCATTAAAAAATTAAAAATGAAAATTAATAAATTAAAAATATATAAAAATACAATAAAATTTAACCAACGAAAAAACCAACAAAATTACTAAAACTTTAATAAAGAATATAAACTAAAAAATAAAAACAAAAAAATATATAATTTTTAATAAAGACTATAATCAATACTAAAATTTTACATATAAAAATGTTTCTCATTATCAACGTTTAACATTTTTCAGAATTCTTTGTCGAGAACATTATTACTGTATTTACGGTCACATCTGATCAATTTAATGCGTCTTTGCTGAACAAAAGTACCAATTTCTTTCCAAAAAAAAAAAAATCTTACTGACCTAAATCTTTTGAATGATGTTGTATGTGATGGTGTGTGAGTGCGCTTTGCTAATGGCAGCAATGCAAAACCCTTTTCGGAAATGCGTTGAGCCAACTCAGAAAAGAATGTGAGCAGTCGGCCAACTGTAAGCGTGACCGTGCCAAAAACCTGGGCGATCTCGCCCTGCATAAACCCTCGTTCATGCCAAAAGCAGCCCTTAAACATACCTACATCATGATTCCTTCTCAAACAATTAGGAATCTATTCACAGACACAATTTTGCACCAAGAATCATTTTGGAACACGACTCCTTGAATCAAAATCAAATCTTGAAGCGCCTAAAGCTCCACCATCAAAATAACAGGTTATGTAAGTCAAAAGCACGAGTTTTAGCTTTCTGAACTCACATTTCACGCCGTGCCTGTTTCTGCAAGCGTGTTTGTAGTCGAGTGCGGCCTGCGGTGCCTTTTGATTAACTGCAGCTCCAAACAATATGCCTCCAATAGAGGAGAAAAGTGGAGACCCTAATGAGCCGAATGCGATTTGACTCCCGCCGGGGTGCGCTGAATACTCTTTGTCTTCTATTGAGAACAAAATAATCAAGTTCTTTTGTCACATCATCACTTTAAGTCACCCGCGAACTGAACAACAACAGCAGAAACGCCAGCGTAGGAACCCGAAGTTTGTTCGCGGCCCGCTCTCCAGCTGCGTATCAGGTTTTATCTTCCACGGAGGTCTTATTTACAAACCCTAAGAGGTGTTCGGCAGCTGTAGCAATGACTCACTCGCCGAACGTCATCATCTTTGATTCACAAAAGACCCATTTAGGGCCCTTTAATCTTGGAGACGCAACAATACAGCAAATGCAATTACAGGCACAACGTGAACTAATCAAAATCTCCGCTTAAACAAAGGCAGAGGAATGTCATGGATTTATTATTTTTTTCTCAGAAGAACATGGAAAGGGAGGAAGGCTCCTGTGATCTGAGGGTGTTTGCCCTCTAGTGGAGCTGAAGATGCAACTGCAAGCTTTGGCTGGGGTTCAAAGGGCCCAGGGCAATGGCACACTCAGCATTTAGTTCTTTCAAAACCAGCAGCAAAACAGGTCACGGACTGTGTCATCAAATGACCAGGACTTGGAAAACAATGAAATTCGGAGCATATGCAATGCCGTGATGACCATATGAGCAAAGCTTCAAAGCTTCTAGTAAAGTTACTGTAAGTCAGCTGATTAAAACAGAAAGTGTCTGAGGTGACTTCGCATTTGATTATCAATCACATGTAATATGGAGGATAAAATGCATTAAAAGGAGAAAAGCATGCAATAGCATGCAATATAATCTCTGACCAGACCAACAATGAAGGTTTTTCTGCACACAAACCGCAATCTAGTCCATATCTGCCCACAAATCCTCTACTTTGGAGTTAATGCATCAAGCAGTTCAACGTAAAAGCACAAATTCACCGCGCAACCTTCAAGATCATGTTCATGCAGAGGTCTTTCCCCTCCTGATCTACTGCCAAACTCAGAAAACGCTCGCGTAAATCTCCGATGTCGGTCTTACCTTCTTCCGGGGCTGCCATTTCATCATATTTGTAAAGCAAAAATGAACAGCATCAAAACATCACGATGGCAGAGAAGTAGGATTCAGGATGAGGACATAAAGTCACAGCGTCTCCGGACGGCAGATTCATGACGCTCTCCAGGCGCGCAAACGTGCGTAAAAGCGCAGAGCTCTGGAGCCTCTAGTGTCCTCCTGATAATCCAACACTCGCAGTCTGGAGATATCGGCGTCAACTGGTAGTTTGTGTCCGTTTAAAAGCGGGATAAAGATTAGAACGATCGCAAAAAACGCAGAAGGGACACTTGGCACGCTATATGCGGAGACATTCGCTCTCCATCGTGACAGCGGCTGATGTGCCTCGCACGGAGGAAAAGAGAAGAAAAACTTTCCGTTCAGATAAACGCTAGGCGATCGTTCGCTCGAAACCGTCCGGGTCTCTCTTTAAATGTTCCGTGTAAGTGTTCCGAACGCGGGCAAACGACGAAAAGTTCTGGGTGAAAACGAGCGTTGATGGAAAATATTCCCAAAAATCCACACTGGATCGAGATTCCAGAGATGATGCGTAATTCTACACATACACGCGCGTAGAAGAAAAAAACCCCTCAAAGACGCGCAGAAATAGACGGATCCGGTTAGAGGGAAGAAGAAGAAGAAGAAGAGGAGGAGGAGTGGGAAAGAAAAACAGAAAAATCCTTGGAATTTGAGAGTTGGACGGAGAAGGATATCCTCCGACAGCGCAGAACTGGAGCGCAGAACACTAATAACTTCCTTCCCCGCTGCTCCTCTGCGCTGAGAAAAGAAGGAGGTGGAGGAGGAGAGGAGGAGTCCGCGGGGTCATAGAGCCGCCGGATACACAATCACACACTCACACATAATCTGGACTTACGAAGCCCACTGCTGCACAAAGAGGATAAAAGTACTCGAGCACAAACCTTTACACGGCCAAAACCATGAACTGTCCAGTCATGACATTGGATCAAACATCACTTCAGAAAAAAATAAAACCATTCAGATTTCTAAAGTGAAAAGGGCTTGTAGGACAAAAGGTATTTAGCTTTTAGGTTTAATATGTACTGTTATGTTTTTAATATACTGGAAATATATGTTTATTTTACAGTTTGTAACTCTAAATGTGACCCTGGACCCTGGTCTTAAAGGAGAGGTCTACTTCCACACTGAAAAAAACTATTTGTTGAGTCAACTTAAAATAATTTGTTACCCCGCTGCATTAAAATTTTAAGTTCAGTCAACTCAAAAAAGTACATTTCAAGTTGACTAAACTAAGTGACAACTTAGATATTTGAGTTGATTCAACTTAAAATTTTATAGCAGCTGGGTAACAAATTATTTTAAGTTGACTCAACAAATTGTGTTTTTTACAGTGCAAAACAAAGATTCACATATAATGTACTCACCTCCTTGTCATCCAAGATATTCATGTCTTTCTTTCTTCAGTTGTAAAGAAATTACGTTTTTTGAGGAAAACATTTCAGCATTTTTCTCCATATAATGGACTGATATGGTGCCCCGATTTTGAACTTCCAAAACGCAGCTGAGAAAGAAGGGTCTTTTCTAACAAAACAATTGGTTATTTTCATTTAAAAGATAAAATTTCATCATTTCAAAATCACCCTACATTGCTGCAGAAGTACCGACACAGTCTTTGCAAAGTGAACAATGCAAAAGATCAAACACCCTTAACAAAAAAGGTAAAACAGTGATATAGGACGATTTTGAAGTTGAGGGAGAACATGAGGTGGGAGTTTTTCGACATACCCTAACTGTCATGAACCGGAACAAAAACAGTCCAGGCAGAGTAAGACAAGACGAGCGTCTGACATTAAAAAGTATATAAACTGTATTATTTTTATGAAAATAACTGATTGTTACGCTAGATAAGACCCTTCTTTCTCAGCATTTGGGATCGTTTGAAGCCGCATTTAAACTGCATTTTGGAAGTTCAAAATCGGGGCACCATATCAGTCCATTATATGGAGAAAAATGCTGAAATGTTTTCTTTAAAAAGCAATTTCTTTATGACTGAAGAAAGAAAGACATGAACATCTTGGAGGGTGAATCTTTGTTTTGGGAGTGGACTTCTCTAAGTCACACGAGTATATTTGTACCAATAGCCAAAAATACATGGGTTAAAATGATCAATTTTTTTTTTTTTTTTTGATGCAAAAAATCATTAGGATATTAGGTAAAGATCACGTTCCATGATTAGTGATATGCATTGCTATGAACTTTAAAGGCAATTTTCTTAATGTTTTGAGTTTTTTTTGTTTTTTTTTTGCACCCTCAGATTCCACTTCAAATAGTTGTATCTCAGCCAATGGAAAGCTTTCAAAATTTTCAAAAAATAACCCTTATGACTGGTTTTATGGTCCAGGGTCACAAATGTCAATACATTAAATGATCTACGGTAATTACAGCAGTATGTACAGTATTATTATAATATGTTTGTTTCTGTAAATGTACTGAGAACAATTCAATTTAAGGACATGTTATGACTTAAAGTTAATCAAACAAGTCTAGTAACCTTGGTCAAACATAAAATACAAGCCACTCAGTTAATATTTTTAGTACTTACACTAAGCAATTTCAAGCAATATTTTATTAAAGCGCACATACTGTCTTTTTGTGAATTAGAATCAAGTAATTTGTGCATTTAAAAAACATTTGAAAATTTATTTTACAATAAAACTACATTAGTTATTCATAATTTATAATAGCATAAGATCAAACAATAATAGGCAGTGATATAAATAAAATCAAAGTGTTATTACAACTATAATTTAATCAATGAAAACTGTAGTTAAGTCAATAGTTACTGTATAATAATTTGAATTATTTAAATCTTGCTTTCCCCAAACTTTGGAATGGTAGTGTATGACTGTTTGATCGTAGACTAATTTTTAATAAACAAACAAACAAACAAACAAATAAATGTAATTATGATTATGATGTTATTATGATGATGTTAAATCAGTAAAAACTGTAGTTAAGTCACAATAATTTTTAAATAATTACTATAAAACAATTTTTACAGTATTTTTGCATTTTACAGTAAAATGACATATATTGCCTTTTAATATACACTGCTGGTCAAAAGTCTTTTTTAGGGCTTTTTCAGAGTTGCATTCTGATTTACTTGCTGAATAAAAGCTTTATTTATTAATTTTTTAAATATTTATTTAACATTCCCCAATGAATGGTAGTGTATGATTCTTTGATCTTAAATTTTTACGAGGGAAAAAATAAATAAATAAATAAAACTGTCAAAAGTGTTATTATGATTACGGTTCAATCTATAATAACTTTGTGGGTCAGTCACAATAGCTGTCACAATAACTTTTGTGCTTATAAAGTCATTAAGAAACATTATGAAATATAATACGTAACAGATCATTAGTTCATTTACATTCAAACACAGATACTGTAAATCAGAGTCGCATGTAATTTCTAACCTAAATGTACATTAGCTAATGATCTGTTAAGAATTATATAATGTAATGTATTTGTTAATGACATATTAATGAAAATGATTATAAACTGTCAGCACTAAACTAACATGCAGTATCACAGTATTGGGCGATTAATGAATGTGGTTTATATGAAGGTGTCACATTACAGTCCATACTAACAGCAGTGTGTGATCTGTGTCAGAATGCATGAACTGCAATCATGCTCAAGGTTTATTTCTGGCACTGGACTTTTTTCATCTGGTCTAGTGTGTTTATAAAAGCAAAATCAACTACTGCATTCCCTGCTGAAAATAGCTCTGTAATACGACACCTGTTCTGTCCATCGCAGGCCTTCTTTAAAGATTCATCTCTCTGCTTGTTTACCTTGGTGTTGCGCTTCTTAAGAGAGCTTTAGACGAGTCCCTGTGTCTCCGCTTGATCCTTTAATAATATTATTCTGAGGTCCGATTTCAAAAACTTTAAATGCCACCGTAAGTGTGGATGGACAGGAAGAGGGCAGAGCCGAGTCTCTCTGTGTCACTTCCTGCATTTGCACACAAAACACATTGTTTTCTGCAGCAGAAACTGTTTTCCTAGAGCACAAATTATAGACATTAGTTACTCCATTACACATTTGCACAGTGCAATGACAATACGCACAAAAAAACACATTTGCACCTGCCCACTGTGCATTTTATGAAAGCCCATTTCTGCCACTTAATAGTAAGGTAACTGTGACTTTTTATCTTACAATTCTGACTTTTTTTTTTTTTTCGCAAATGCTAGTTTATATCTCACAATTCTCTTTTCGAATTGCATCATGAAAATAAATAAATAAATAAATAAATAAATAAAAAAAATCGCAATCAGACTTCTTTCTCTGAATTGCGAGATACAAACTCGCAACAAGTTATACAGTTATACAATTGCAGAATATTAACTTTTGTTTCAACAGTGAGAAAAAGATTTATGAGATTATTATTTTTACAATTGCAAGTTTACATCTCACAGTTCTGACTTTTTTCTCATTGCATGATATACACTCTTAAAAATGAAGGTGCTTCACAATGCCATAGAAGAACCTTTTTTCGTTTAAGTGGTTCCATAAAGAACCTTAAACATCTGAAGAACCTCTCTGTTTCACAAAAGGTTCTTTGTGGCAAAAGAAGCTTCTTCAGATTATAAAAAGGTAAGAAAGAGATGGTTCTTTAAAGAGCCTTTGACTGAATGTTTTTTTATGGAACCAAAAATGGTTCTTCTATGGCATTGCTTGAAGAACCTTTTAAAGCACCTTTATTTTTAAGAGTGTAAACTCAGATTTGCAAGAAATAGTCAGAATTTCAAGACATAAGCTCGCAATTTTTTTTCTTGCAATTGTAAGTTTACATCTTGTGATTCTGACTTATTTTCTCAGAACTGCATAATATAGACTTGCAGTTGAGAGTTATGAGGTCTGAATTGTGAGATATAAAATTGCAAATCAGAATATTTTTTCTTGCAATCGCAAATTTATATCTTGCAATTCTGACTTTTTTCTCGCAAATTCGAGTTTAAACCTTGCGATTCTGACTTATTTTCTCAGAACTGCATAATATAGACTTGCAATTAAGAGTTATGAAGTCTGAATTGTGAGATAAAATAGGTTTTTTTCTTGCAATTTTACATCTCACAGTTCTGACTTTTTTCTTGCAAATACAAGATTAAACCTTGTGATTCATATTTTCTCACATTTGCCTAATACAGACACGCAATTAAGAGTTATGAAGTCTGAATTATGAGATAAAATTGCAATTCTGATTTTTTTTTGCATTTCTGACTTTTTCTCTAAATTGCAAATTTATCTCGTAATTTGGGCTTTTTTCTCGCAATTGAAAGTTTTTATCTCGCAATTCTGACTTTTTTGCAATTTTACATCTCACAATTCTGACTTTTTCTTGCAATTGCAAGATTAAATCTTGTGATTCTGACTTATTTTCTCACATTTGCCTAATACAGACTCACAACTGAGAGTTATGAACTGTGAGATAAAAAAATTGGTATTCAGGTTTTTTTTTTTGCATTTCTGAATTTTTCTCGCAATTGCAAATTTATATCTCACAATTCGAATGCAAGAAAAACATGAATTGCGATTTTATATCTCGTAATTCGGACTTCATAACTCTCAATTGAAATTTTATATCTCACAATTTTGGCTATTTTCTAGCAGCTGCGAGTTTATATCTAGCAATTTTGACATTTTTATTGCAATTCTGACTTCTTTCCAATTGCAAGTTACTAAGTCCAATTCTGAGGAGAAAAATTGCAAATTTATATCTCACAATTCTGACTTGATAACTTACATACAAACAAAGTTACCATTGCAGATTCTGCAATTAATGATGCAATTCTGAGTAAGCAGCCAGAATTGTGAAAAAAAATTGCAATGATCTTTTTACATTTTTTGTTCAATGGTGGAAGCAAACATTCACATCATTTAGAAACGAGCATGTCAAATAAAGGACAAGACAGGCATGGCTGCTGATAATAAGACGAGTGAGACAAACACATCACCTCTATAACGACGTTACAAGTTTGAAATGATATAAATGACCTCCATCAGTGTCACCTCAGAATAAAAGCACAGATGTTGCTTCAGCTGCAGTTTAAAGGGACAGATTGGACATTGTTAACCAACAATGAAGATAAACTACGGGCAGCATTATTTATTCATGCATCAGCAATAAAACCTTATTAAAAGCGCATTTCATCAGAACAGCGCCTGTCAAATGCCATGATATCCAATAAAATCAGGTCACTTTCCAATAAAAGAGCTGCTGCATATGATGAAATGCCAAAACAACCTGTACACATCAGAACAGCCACTGGGCAACATTACAAGTACACTTTGTTAACTTAAAAGTCATTATATCATGGATTGCAAAGTTTGATATTGGGATTTAATAAGACTTACTGCATGTAATGACCTTTAGATAGTGCTACAGCTCTCAAAAAATGAAAACGTCGCCAACTGTTAAAGCCACCATGCAGAACACTCTAGACACCACCCAAAACAACCTATTAATGCATTAGCATGTTTAGCACAGGTAACCCCATCTTGAATTTTCTAAAACCTTCCCAAGTTATGAAATCAAGGCCTGGCCTAATCTGCCGTGAGTTTACAAGCACAACAGTGACAGGAAACACAGACGAGTGAAAGATGATTCTCTCATCTCCAGCTGTGCTCTGCTTTTCCCATCAGGTCAGCGCAGGACAGCAGACACGGGCTCTCTGAAAGCTCTTCTAGTGATTTAGCAGAAACGTTCAGCATCTGTATGTTTTTCTCTATCGCACGCCCCCAAAAGCTATCATTCTGCTGAAAGGACTGGCTGACGGAGAAATGAAAGACTGGATATAGGAAAAGTGCATTACAGAGATACGGCGAGTGACAGACAGGAGTGTATAGTATGTGCTCATGTAGGAGAGATTACACACACACTCTGACCTACACTTCACAGACTGCATGTAGCGGTTTGAATGTGATTTTCTTTCCTGTGTTGATGTATTTTCTTGTCCTTTTTAAACAGCCTTAAAATCAATGAAAATCTATTGACTTTTGTCACACAAATTACTTTAAAAGGACGGTTCACCCCAACCACCACCAACCTTCCCCCCTCAAAAAATAAATAAAAATAAAATAAATAAATAAATAAATAAAATTACTCATCCTTAAGTTTTTCCAAACCTGTATGTATGGAAGGCTTGTCTCTGGCAATTGCAAAGGTAATTGCATTTTTGTTTGTCTCACAATTGTTAGTTATAAAGTCAGAATTGCATGATATAAAGTCGCAAACGTAAAATATAAAGTCAGAATTTCAAGATATAAATTGCAACTTTACATCATGCAATTCTGATTTTAAAAAGACTTTATAACTCATCACACAATTCTGAGAAAAAAGATGTAAATTTGCAGTTTAAAAGTTATGAAGTCAGAATTGCATGATATGAAGTTGCAATCACATATTATAATGTCAGAATTGCAAAATATAAATTACGACTTCATATCACACAATTCTGATTTAAAACCAGAATTGCAAGATGTGAAATCGCAATTGCAAGTTATTAAGTCAGAACTGCGTGATATAAAGGCACAATCGCATGTTGTAAAGTCAATCTTGAAAGATAAATTGTGACTTTATATCACGCAATTTTGATAAAGTCGGAAGTGCGAGATGTAAACTTGTAATTGCAAGATAAAAAGTTCATATCTTGCAACTTTTTCTCACAGTTTATAACAATTTATAACAACTGTGAGTCATGAAGTCAAACTGAGTGACAGGTGCAATCACATGTTAATGTCAGAATTGCAAGATGTAAACTTGCAATTGCAAGAAAAAAGTCAGAATTACAAGTTTATCTAGCAACTTTTTCTTACAGTTCTGACTTAACTCGCAATGTGATTTTACATCTTGCAGTTCTGACTTTTTTCTCAGAACTGCATGACAAACTTGCAATTGCAATCTCTAAAGTCAGAATTGCATGTTATAAATTCAGAATTGCAAGATACAAATTGCAGCTTCGTATTACGCAATTCTGATTTAAAAAAAATCAAAATTGCACAATGTAAAATCGCAATTGCAAGTGATGACGTCAGAACTGCGTGATACAAAGGTGCAATCGCATGTTAGAATTTCAAGACATAAACTGCGACTTTATATCACGCAGTTCTGTAAAACATCAGAACTGCGAGATGTACTCGCACTTGCAAGATAAAATGTCAGAATTGCAAGTTTGTAGGGATGCACCGAAACGTATCGGCCGAAATGCTTGCGCGTTTTGTCAGTAAAGCCGGTTCTGTAATCAGCGGTAAATGCCATCAGGTGCGTGATTTCACGTTGAGCCGTATATACTACACACAGCCGTTGTTCACCGACGAGCTGCGCAAATTCACACTGATAATGAACATGGATTTGCGCAGCTCGCTGTGTGTAGTATATACGGCTCAACGTGAAATCACGCACCTGATGGCATTTACCGCTGATTACAGAACCGGCTTTACTGACAAAACGCGCAAGCATTTCGGCCGATACGTTTCGGTGCATCCCTACAAGTTTGTCTTGCAACTTTTTTTGCAGTTCTGACTTTATAACTCGTAACTGCAAGTTTCATGCAATTCTGAGAAAAAAAGTCAGAATTGTGATACAAAGTTGCATTTAAATTGCGACTTTATATCACGCCATTTTGATTAAAAAAACATCAGAATTGCAAGATGTAAAATCACAATTGTGAGTTATGAAGTCAGAATTGGGTGATATAAAGTTGCAATCACATGTCAGAAAGTCATAATCGAAAGATATAAATTGTTACTTTATTTTAGTTTATCTTTTTTTATCAGAATTGCATGATATAAAGTCAGAACTGGAAGACATAAATTGCGACTTTATATCACATAATTCTGCTAAAAAAAGATGTGAACTCGCATTTGCTAGATGAAAAGTCAGAATTGCAAGTTTAAATCTTGCAACTTTCTTGCAGTTTATAACAGCAATTGTGAGTTTATGTCATGGAATTCTGAGAAAAAAAAAATTAGAATTGCAAGATGTAAACCTTCAACTGCATGTTATAAAGTCAGAATTGCAAGATATACATTTCAACTTTCTATCACACAATTCTGATAAAAAAAAGTCAGAATTTCAAAATGTAAAATTGCAGTTCATATCTTGCAACTTTTTCTTGCAATTGCGAGTTTGTCACACAATTTGAGAAAAAAAAAAAACAAGACGTAATTGTGAGTAAATGTCAGAATTGTGAGATAAAAAGTCGCAATTACTTTTTTACATTTTTATTCAGTGACCGAAACGAGTTCCATATTTAGGAGTTGCTTTGAGCACAAAAGAAGATATTTTAATGATGATAACCGAACATTTGATGGTTGCCATTGACTTCCATAGTATGGAAAAAAAAAAAAAAGTTAATGGCTACCGTCAACTATTTGACTACCAACATTCATCAAAGTATCTTCTTTTGTGTTCAGCAGAAGGAAACTCATACAGGTTTAAAAAAAAAAAAAAGTGGAGGGTGGGTAAATGATGACAGGATTTTCAACTATCCCTTTAATGCACATCACAATTGCAATTCCTGATATCACAGGTGGGAGGTTTTATGAGAGGAATGTCCTTATTTTAAGCATCTAATTGGGGAAAAAAAATAATATAAACTCATGCAAACAAAATGAGTCAACGTTTTTGGTCTCTGAAGACATTTTAAAATATGTATATTTAGCAGTACACAGGAATATGCATGACATGAACTAAAAGCCACAAAACTCCAATTTTGATTGCATGTCATTTTTAATAAAGCACTGTGAAACCAAATTTGCAGTCGCATTTCTTCGGGTACAATTTTGAAATAATGCACCGAATCAAAGCAGCGAACTCAATGTTATTTGCTGAAAATCCCTCTAGGTTTGTTTCACCCAAATGAATCACAGAACTGTTTAAAGCAACTTGGTAAACAAGAATATCCAAGCATATTGTGAAGATTCCAAGACCTTGGGAAACATCAGCGTGCATGAGCGCGTATGAGTGTGTGCATGCGACACACACCGCTCGACAGAGCGACGAGGCCGCAGGCTATAATGAGAGCTGCTAATTAATGTTGTGCGGCGTATCTCACAGCCACAGAGGCTCTATCTTCAGACAGCAGCTCGACTCTCTCGCGCGCTGACGAAGAAGAGGAGGAGGGGGCGTGAAACAGACACCTCGGCTCTCCAAACACAAAAGATGCAACAAGCCTTTCTAAGACCCAACAGCTGCTCCACCTTTACTCTCAGCCCCACTAATGGCTCTCAATTGAACCCTCCCGCTCTGATGAAGATGTATTGAGTTCTTGGGTGCCCTGGAGATCCAGCCGAATTCCCAGGAGGAAGGTGCAGGTCAAATGGGTCACATTCTGCTGTAAGTCGTGCGTGAGGGACAGTTGGGGGTCAGGAGGACACATCCCTGATCTGGCTGTTCGTCGTTAGACCTCAGTTGGGGAACCTTGGTGAAGGTGGGATCTACATACATGCAACCCTCAAAAATAATCTTCAGGGGTTCTATAATATCTTGGGTTCAGAACAACAATTTCTGTCTGTGTTCTTAAAGTCTAATATTTTGGTTTCTGGATTCTCTAAAGTCTAAAATATTGGTTCTAGGTTCTGTAAAGTCTAACATAAAATATAGGTTTCTGGATTCTGAGAAGTCTAAAATATTGGTTTTCTGAGTTTTTCCTAAAACTGTTCTGTAAAATCATGAATATTGATTTCTGGATTCTATAAGGTCTAAAGTATTGGTTTCTGGGTTTAGTAAAGTCTAAAATATTGATTTCTTGGTTTTGTAATGTCTAAAAAGTGTTCTGTAAAAACTAAAATATTAGTTTTTGGGTTCAGTAAAGTCTAAAACTCTTCTGTTGAGTTTAAAATATTGCTTTCTTGGTTCTGTAAAGTCTAAAATATTGTTTTTTGAGCCCTGTAAAGTCTAACATTGCTCTGTAATATATAAAATTAGGTTTCTGGATTTTGTAAAGTTTAAAAAATTGTTCTGTAAAGTCTAAAAATTGTTCTGTGAATTCTACAGTATTGGTTTCTGAGTTTTGTAAATTCTAAAATCATTCAGTAAAATCTCAAATATTGATTTCTAGATTCTATAGTCTAAAATATTGGTTTCTGGGTTGCGTAAACTCTAAAATATTGATTTCTTGGTTCTGTTAAGTCTAAAATATGGATTTCTTGATTTAGTAAAGTATAAAATAGTTCTGCAAAGTGTGAAATACTGTTTTCTTTGTTCTGTAAAGTCTAGAATATTGGTTTCTGGGTTCCATAAAGTCTAAAACTCTTCTGTTGAGTTTAAAATATTGCTTTCTTGGTTCTGTAAAGTCTAAAATATTGATTTCTTGGTTCTGTAAAGTCTAAAATATTGTTTTTTGGCACCTGTAAAGTCTAAATTTTTTTTTTTGTTGGTCAAAACTGTTCTGTGAAATCTAAAATATTGATTTCTTGATTCTATAAAGTCTAAAATGTTGGTTTCTGGGTTCCATAAACTCTACAATATTGCTTTCATGGTTTTGTAAAGTCTACAAAGTGTTCTATAAATACTAAAATATTGGTTTCTAGGTTTAGAAACTATCTTAGAAGTCTAATACTATTTTGTTAAGTTTAAAATATTTGGTTTCTTGGTTCAGTAAAGTCTAAAATATTGGTTTTTGGGTTCTGTTAAGTCTAAAATATGGATTTCTTGGTTTAGTAAAGTCTAAAATAGTTCTGTAAAGTGTGAAATACTGCTTTCTTGGTTGTGTAAAGTCTAAAATATTGTTTTTTGGGATCTGTTAAGTCTAAAATATATTTTTTTTTGTTTCTGCAAAATCTACAAATTGCTCTGTAAAGTCTAAAATATTGATTTCTAGGCTCTGTAAAGTCTGAAAATTGTTCTGTAAAGGCTAAAATACTGGTTTCTAGGTTCTGCAAAATGAATAAATAAATAAATTAATTAATTTCAATAAAACATGTATTGATTTCTTGGTTCTGTAAAGTCTAAAAATCTGCCAAAATTGGCATTTTTATAAGTAACCCCCACTGTTCATGATTAATAAATTCCCAGGGGATGAAATTAAGCCTCTTCCAATTATTTTCCTAGTTGAATGTTGACTACATAGATGTAAAAAATAATAATATTAATAAAAATATGTTGACACCTTGTCAAGGGGCCATCAAGCTCCAAGAAGGACAAAATATCACAACACTATTTCACCTTAAGTCATATGATATCTTTATATGAAGAAGAAGAAATGCACATCGTCATTCACTGATAATCATCACTGTGCATATGCAAGCCTGCTCTGAACTAATGTATCTTCACGTAAAGGTTACTGAGATATGAGAGCTACTATATAACTTGAATGCACATAAAAGAGCAGCTTGGACACATTGCTTTTGCGGTCCTGAGAAGAAAGAAACGAACACTGGTTTCAAAACCACGCAAGGGCGATGACAGAATTTTCCTTTCAAAAGGTTCTCGTATGACATCAGGCTGTAAAATCCTCTAATTGGAGGCTTTATTTTCAAGAGCGTGCTCAACCAAGCAAAGATACAGACCGGTGGGAACAGATCCCTGAGGAGAAAAGCTCTCTTAGAGCCCCATCAAACCGTCACCCAGCATTAGATATGCTGACCTTACAGACAGATTATTTGCCTCCGCCACAGGCCACTCAAATGACCCCGAGGGCAATTAGATTTAGAATAGAATTACCTTCAGTTCTCCGGGTCTTTCACTCTCACAATACGACTGCTAATTCAATCAGTTCAAAGCTGTATTCTGGTTTGTCGGCCTGGCTAAGTTTAGCCGGTTGAGGTCTGTAAACACTGGCGGGCTTAAACTGACCATGTGAGACTCCTAGAGCATTGGATTCTATAAAGTCTAAAATATTGATTTCTAGGTTTTGTAAAGTCTAACATTGTTCTGTAACATGTAAAATGTGGGTCTCCAGTTTCTGTAACGTCAAAAAAAGGGTTCTGTAAAGTCTAAAATTGTTTCGGAACATTTAGAATATGGGTTCCTGGGTTTTGTAAAGTCTACAAAATGTTCTACATGTCTAAAATGTTGATTTCTGGATTCTAAAGTCTACAAATTGTTATGCAAAGTCTAAAACCTGGGTTTCTAAGTTCTACATGTCTAAAATTTTTCTGGGTTCTTTAAATTCTTGCTCAGCAAATGTTTAAAATATTGGTTTCTGAGGTCTGTAAAGTCTAAAATATGGATTTCTGGATTTTCATAACATCTAAAATATTGATTTTGTGGTTCTGTAAAGTCTGAAAACTGGTTTCTTGGATGTGCAAGTATAAACATTGTTCTGTAAAGACTAAAATACTGGTTTATGGGTTCTGTAAAGTCTAAAATATGGATTTCTGGATTCTACAATGTCTAAAATATTGATTTTGTCATTCTGTATGTAAACTCTTCTGTAAAGTGTAAAATACTGGTTTCTTTGTTCTATAAAGTATAAACATTGTTCTGTATAGACAAAATATTGGTTTCTGGGCTCTGTAAAGTCTAAAACTACTCTGTAACATTTCTTAGTTCTGTAAATTCTAAATATATTCTATAAAGTTCTGAATATTAGTTTCTGGGTTCTAAAGAAAGGCTAAAAATTGTTCTGTAAAGTGTAAAATATGGGTTTCTGGGTTCTGTAAATTCTAAAACTGTTCAGTAAAATCTAAACTATTGATTTCATGGTTCTGTAAAGTCTAACAATTGTTTTGTAAAGTGTAAAATACTGGTTTCTTGGTTCTGTAAAGTATAAACATTCTGTATAGACAAAAACATTGGTTTCTGGGCTCTGTAAAGTCTAAAACTACTATAAAGGTTTCTAGGTTCATAAAACCTAAAATAATGATTTCTCAGTTCTGTAAGTCCAAAAATTGTTCTTTAAAGTGTAAAATACTGGTTTCTTGGTTCTGTAAAGCCTAAATCTATAAAGTTTAGAATATTAGTTTCTCTATAAAATCTAAAAATTGTTTTGTAAAGTGTAAAATATTGGTTTCTGGGTTCTGTTATGTCTAAAACTACTAACGTTTAAAATATTGCTTTTTGGTTCATAAAGTCTAAAATAATGATTTCTTAGCTCTGTAAAGTCCAAAAAGTTTTCTGTAAAGTGTAAAATATTAGTTTCTGGGTTCCTTAAAATCAAAAATATTGATTTCTGGGTTCTGTAAAGTAATAGATATGCTGACCTTACAGACAGGTTATTTGCCTCTGCCACAGGCCACTCAATTACCTTCGCTTCTCCGGGTCTTTTTCAATCAGTTCAAGGCTGCATTCTGGTTTGTCGCCCTGGCTAAGTTTAGGTCCGTAAACACTGCGGCGAGCTCAAACTGACCATGTGAGACTCTACGGACTCCTGGAGCGCTGCCACCATTGTGTAGCACCGTCAGTCGATAAAAACAGCCTTCGATCTGATTGTACTATTGTTGTTTTTAGCGCATGCATGGGTTTGTGCTTTTCTTTCTCTCGGTTTATTCTTGAATGGTTCAATATAGAGCAAACAACTCGGTTTATTCTTGAAAAGTAAAATATAGACTAAAAACTCGGCCCTCTTCCCGTTCAATATCTTTTCTGGAATATGCATAATTATGCATTTATGTTGCGGGGCCTCAACACGACACAACCCTTGTTTAAAATTCAACAGTTTAATCAATAATTCATATATTGTCAAACACACTGCACCGCTCTGACAAATGTCGAGGATTTTCCCATCACCCCTGTTTACGGCTCAGTCCCAAGGGTGCCACTGTTGTTAAGACACCAAATGAATATCTGCCATTAAAACGGGGCGACGCCATTAGAGAAAATGAGGCTGATGAGACGGATGTTGTAAACAGAGCACCTCCACCTCTCAGAGAAAACACTGAAGCGATGGGATTCTGTTTTTGTGCTTTACGTCCCACTACAGCTGCAATTCACATTCAGATAATGACCGTTATTTGTCTTTCTAGTAGATATAGAGACGTAGATTAGTTGTATTAGCTAAGGCAAACTTTACTATTAATATTGCTAATATTAAACCTCTTACCCTACAGATTAAAATTTGGAATATCCATCTTTCGTTTTTGTTCTTGAAATTTTCTAAGAGAACAGATAAATGGTTATCCACAAAATGGCTGAAAAAACAAGCCAAAAAAATTCATTCATTCATAATTCAAACATTAAAGAGGCACTCAAGCCATAACAACAAACCAGAATATCAAGAAAACTTGGGTTAGCGATCAGAATCCATTAGCAACCACATAACAAGACCCCAACAACGGCCGAAAATGGCTCAGAACACCTAAGTAACACCTTAACAACACCCTAGCAATGGCTGAAATGGCTCAGAATACCTTAGCAACTGTTGAAACACCTCTGAACACCTTTGCAACCACATCGCAACACCCTAGCAATGAGTGAAATCACTCATAACACCTTAGCAATTGTTAAGATGGTTCAGAACTCTTCAGAAAACACATAGCAACACCTTAGCAACAACTGAAATGGCTCAGAACACCATCACAACTGTTAAAATGGCTCAGAACACCTAAGCAACCACAGCAACACCTTAGACGACTGAAATGGCCAGAACACTTGCGAATGTTGAACGAACATAAGCAACCACTAGCAACCCTTAGCAACACCATCACAACTGTCAAACTCCAGAACACCTCAGCACTGAGCAATGGCTCAGAACACCATCACAACTATTAAAGCCAGCACCTAAGCAAACATAGCAACACCTTAGCTGGACTGAAACTCAGAACACCCTTGCGAAACAGCTCAGAACACCTAAGCAACCACTTAGCAACACCTTAGCAAACACCATCACAACTGTTCGCCACCTAAGCAACACATAACAATGCAGCTGAAATGGCTCAGAACACCATCACAACTATTAAAACAGCTCAGAACACCTAAGCAACCACATACAACACTGTGAAATGGCTCGAACACCCTTGCGACTGTTAAAACAGCTCAGAATCTAAAGCAGTCTACAACACCTTAGCAACACCATCACAACTGTTGCTCAAACGCCCACATAACACACCTCAGGCAACACTAAATAACTCAACACCATCACAACTGTTAAACAGCTCAGAACACCTAAGCAACTACATAGCAACACCTAAATCACTGAAATGGCTCAGAACACCCTTGCTAATTGTTAAAACCAGCTCAGAACATCTAAGCAACACTAGCAACACCTTAGCAACAATCACAATGTTACAACGCTCAGAACACCTAAGCAACCACATAACAACACCCTAGAACAGCTGAAATGGCTCAGAACAACCATCATTAAATTGTTAAAACAGTCAGTTCACCTAAGCAACCACATAAACACTTCTAACTGTTAAAACAGCTCAGAGCTGAAATGGCTCAGAACACCATCACAACTGTTAAAATGGCGGAACACCAAGCAACCACATAGCAACACCTGCAACAACAAATGGCTCAGAACACCCTTGCTAATTGGAAAGAGCTCAAGAACACCTAAGCAAACTACATAACAATGACCCTAAAGCAACAGCTGAAATGTCGGAACACCATCAATAACTGTTAAAATGGCTCAGAAACACCTATAAGAACCAATATAGCAACACCTAGCAACAGCTGAAATGGCTCAGAACATTAGCAACTGTTAAATGGCTTAGAACACCTAAGCAACCACATAGCAACACCCTAGCAACAGCTGAAATGTCAGAACATTAAGCAACTGTTAAATGGCTGAACACCTAAGCAACCACACATAGCAACACCCCAAAGAAAATGAATCACTTAGAACACATAAGCATATGTTAAACAGCTCAAACACATAAGCAACCATAGCAACACTCCTAGCAATGAGGAAATCACCAGAACACCTTAGCTCTGAAAACCACATAAGCAAAACAACACCATAGCAACTGCTGAAATAGCCAGAACACCCTAATAACTGCTAAAATGGCTCAGAACACCTTAGCAACCACATAGCAACACCCTGAACTGCTGAAAAAGGTTAACACCTTAGCAACTGGGTAGCAAAAATGCCTTTGCAACACCTTTGCAAACGACATAGCAGCACCCTAGCAACAACTAAAAAAGGCTCAGAACCCTTACGAAAATGGCTCAGAACACCATAGCAACCAGAAACACAGAAACAGCATTAAAATCAGCCTGGAATTGCACCTGCTGAAAATGGATCCAAACATAACAACCTAGCAACACCTTAGCAACTCATGAAAATGGCTCGTGGAACCTCAAGTACATGAAAGCAACCATTGATAAGCCCAAAGCACTCCAGATTCACGTTTGCTTAACGAACACTCACCAGAATTAATAATAGCCTAGATGCCCGGGCACGAACACCATAGCAACCACATAGCAACACCCTAGAAACAATTAAAATCGCTCGGAACACCTTAGCACCTGCTGAAAATGGATCAGAACACCTTGGCAACCACATAGCAACACCTTAGCAACTGCGGAAAATGGCTCAGAATACCTCAGAAACCACATAGCAGCACCTTAGCAACCGCTGGAAATAGCTCAAAACACTCCAGAACCACATAACAACACTATCAACAGTTAATAATAGCTCAGAGTAACCTAGCAAACACATAATCCAAGCAACTGCATTCATCAGCTGCTTGAAAATCTCAGAATACATTAGCAACTGCATAGCAACGCACTGGAAACCACCTACCACAGTTTAGCTGTGTAGCAGCACATGCATGTTCACATATAAAGAAAGATTCAAAATTCTAGATTGGTATAATTTTTTTCCAACTTCTAACAGCTATTCCCAATTACTATAATGAACGCAGTGCCGTTTATCTACAAAGAGATGCTATTTATATAAAAATATTTTATGCAAAAACACAGGGCCCTTTAAAGCTGCGTTTAATAATTCATCTGCACTGGATATTGATGTAACGGAGTTCAACATGCTGTTTAAATCAACACGGCTGTTAAAGAGCAGTCGGGTTTCATCTGAACCCAGATCAATAATAACACAGCACAGCGGAGCCACAAACGCACTCTGAAGATGCAAACAAAGAGAAACTGAGGGTTTGTGTGGGTCCCTTGGTGTTGGCAGAGATAACAGCATTTACAACTTAGTGTGTGTGTGTGAGTGAGTGTAAGTGTGTGTTTATGGCTTTAAATGTGTATTTGTGTGAAGTGTCCGACCTAATGTGGCTGTTAGTCCAAAAAGCCAAATAAATATCCCACGTTCTCAGCATCTAACACATTAAACCCAAGCAGATATTTTTAGATTTGCCACTTAACCAACGCTGAGATACACTAGCGTTTTAAAGTTGGGGGTCGGTAAGATTTTCTCAAGCTCACCAAAGCTGCATTTATGTGATTAAAAATACAGCAAAAATAATACAATTATAAAATATTATTACAATTTCTATTACAATTTCTATTTTCTATTTGAATATATTTTAAAATGTAATTTATTCCTGTGATGCAAAGCTGAGTTTTCAGCATCATTACTCCAGTCTTTAGTGTCACATGATCCTTCAGAAATCATGATACAATTATTATAAACATAATTATCTTTAAGCACTCCATCTCAGAAACAATAAACACAGACTGAAACCCACAGAACCGAATTCATGTGATCTTTAAAGTGAAGCTAAGCGCTCAATATATGTCAAAGAGAAATGACGAGGGTCAAATTCCAGTGCTAGCATCAGGGCTAGAATCGGACGAATCACTCAGAGCTCTCATTTATAATCGGACGTGTATCAGACGTGCGTGAGGAAGGATATGTACGATTTATCACCCCGACATTGAGATAACGGCACACGTGACGCCCTTGGACATGCCTTTACTAACAAAACCTAACCTGACCAGCCGTGAGGAGGACTCGAAATCATCACAGCCTCTCACACACCTGGTGCTCACGCCACGCTTAATGTAAAACGTGTAAGTCTCACTGCTATCTGATTCTTACCGGATGTGTGAAAGTCGCATGACAGCCGCTTTTGGAGAAAATTAAGACGTGAGGAGCGGTGGGTATTCGTCAGGTTTATTTATGGCGATGCAGGTTATTGAAAATAAAGCTTATAATTAGAACAAAAATAGCTTTTATAAAAAAAAAAAAACACAACAACAAAAAGAACAACAAAAAAACATGTATTATTTATTATTTAAAGTATAAAAAAATACAAATAATTTACAACCAATTTATTCCTAAAATGTAACACATTTACAAGTGAAAAAGGATCAAGGGGGGGAAAAAAAAGGCCTTTTCACCAAGATAAAGGTATCAAATGAATTTAATTTTTCCATTTAGAGTTGATTGGATCATTAAAAATGAGTGATAAGATATCAGAATGGAGCCTGAGAGTTGCTGATGTAGTAATTTATATTATATTATATTATATTATTAGTTTAATAAATTGTTATTATTATTTAAATATTGTATTATATAATTTATTATGTGTATTTTTATTTCTATAAGCAAGCTGTCATACTACTAACTAAAATTTAATAACAACAATACTGAAAATAAATAAATAAATAAATAAATAGTAAAATTGCTTACTAAAGTAGATAGATAGATTACATTTTTATTTATTATTATTATTATTATTATTATTATTATTATTATTATATGAAATGGCAGTTTTAATTTCTTATTTATACTTCATTTAAAATATTTCATATTTATATATTAATAAAAAAATCTGAAATAAAATAATAAAATAAAAGATAGACTGATAGAATATTATTATTATTATTATTATTATTATTATTATTATTATTATTATTATTATTATATGACTATAAGCTTTTATAGTTTTGTACAAAAATGCATATATTAATTATTTAAAAAAATAAAAATATAAATTAATATTACTACATTAATTAAAAATTAATTAATAAAATTAGTAAATAAAATAATTAATTAAAAGATAGATAGAATATTCTATTATTATTATTATTATTATATGACTATAAGCTGTTATAGTTTTGTTAATTGAACAAATACATATGCATTATTTATTATTTAAAATCTAAAAATATATTATATAATTATAATACAGTATTAACATATTAATTAAAAATAAATATGTAAAATAAATAAAAAAATTATAATTATTAAATATGAAAAAAATAAATAGAAATTAATATTAATATTAATTAACAATTAATAAATAAAATCATTAATTAAAAGATTGAATTAAAAATAAATTAAAAATAAATACCTAAAATGGATAAATAAAATAATTTATAATTGTTAATTAAAAAAAAAAAAATTATATATATATATATATATATATATATATATACACACACATTAATATTAACATTTTAATTAAAAAAATAATCAATAAAATTAGTAAATAAAATAATTAATTAAAAAAATAAACATTAAGTTAAGAATTTTTTTATGCTGCACACACTGAACACTGTTGTGTTTACATGCAGCGAAATCAGGCTGATTAGGTTTTGATGAAACCATTTATGACCTTTATCTGCTAAATCAACACCGTTTAAAATGTTTACATGACCTTACACGCTGTCAGGGGCGTTAAGCAAATTTCAGAGTGAGATTGTGCATGCAAACACACTCGATGTTTAATACTACGGACATTTTTGTAACTCCTGAACGATAAACAATTTAGGTAATGTGCTAAATAAAGTAACATCTGGTGCTTTGCTGAGCCACTGTAGAGTTTCAATCCATTGTGTTGGTTCTCTGGCCGTGCTCATATCGTTATTATTCCTCCTGACCCTTCTGTCGTTCTGTAAGAGAAATGAAAGCTTAGAAAGACCTGAAAAGCTCTTTCTCCAGCCGTAAATAAGCCTGAACTGGAGTGTTTCCACCCCTCTTTTGTCTTTGAACTCCAGTGCTGTTCTGTGTCAGATCGACTCCCTTCTCTCATTCTTTCATGTCGGAGCGAATGCGCGTCGCTCGTGTCTTTCTCCGCGTGTGCGTGGGGAGCTGGGCCGTAATGGGCTTAAAGCAGGCTTGAGGTTAGTATCAAAGTCTTGAACCTGATAATAAGTAAAATCCCCCTTTTGTGGCTGTGGGAAAAAGCGGCTTCTCTGAGTTAACAAGCATGAAATGTTTCGGCTCTCTCTGGCAGCTCTATTTGTCACGCCTGTTCATGTGATTGCAGCACACCAACTTTTCCTGCTATTCTTTCCCGGATATTTTTTTTTTTTTACTCTCTTTCTTTCTGTCGCAGAGGTTATTGCGACTTTCGGAATAAGAAAGAAGCAGGAGGCTGTTTCACACAAACGTCTGACCCACTGGTCATTGTAAAGATGATAGAAAAGAAAACAGATACACACACACACACACACACACACTTAAGTTTATTTTTCTTTAAAACCTCAAAAATAAAAATCACCCCTCTAAAATAAACAAATTTAAGATAAAAGTCACAGTGCATAAATATTAATATTAAAACTCCTCTTTTATTGTCCAATCAAATGCTGTCTGGAATGAGATGCCCCTCCCCCAATACCACCTGTCACTGCAAGTACAAGCAAAATATCCCACCCACAATTCCCTGTTTCAACAGGAAATGAGTCAACACTGGAAAATAAACAAAAACTTTCTTTAAACATCTCTAAATATAAAGGTTTTTTCGATGGTTGACCAAAGAAAGATAACAAAAACATTAACAACCAATTAAAATATGATATTATGTGATATGATATTATACTATATTATCTTATATTATATTATATTATATTATATTATTATTATTTAAATATTATATTATATAACATGAAATTAAAAATGTGTACTTATTTATATAAGGAAGCTGTCATACTACTAACTAAAATATAATAGCAACAATACTGAAAATAAATAAAAAATAAAATTTTATGCATACTGCTACTAAGTACATAGATAAATAGATAGATGGATAGATATAATATTTATTGATATTATTATTATTGTTATTATTATTATTATTTCATATTTCATACAGATAGAATATTTATTATTATTATTTCATATTATTTCATATTATTTCATATATTATTATATTATCATTATTATTATTAAATAATAATAATTAATAATAATAATAGTAATCATAATAATAATTCATATTATTTCATATAGATATATTTATTATTATTATTATTAATATTATTATTATATATCGATATATTAATTATTTATTATATTATTATTATTATTATTACTTCATACATTATTATCATATTTAAATAAAATATTGATAAAATATTTCATATTATAGATCATTTATTATTAGCAGTATTGTTAATAATAATAATAATAATTAAGATATTATTATATTATCATTATTTTATATATATTTAATTATCAATTGAAATAAAAATAGAAGTAAAAATCAAATAATGAAATACAATTAAAAAAAAAATCCATATTCAGAAAAAAAAAATAAAAATCACCCCAAAATTAAAAAAAATAATAATAATAAAAAAAGACTGCAACTAATATGCAATTAGTTTGATTGCCACATTGTGTAATTACATTAAAAAATGCAATCAACTGACAGCCCTGAGAGAGAGAGAGAGATTAGATAGATAGATTAGATAGATTATATTATCATTATTTAATATTTATTTATATATAAAAAATAGAAATATAAAAAAATAACAAAATTTAGGGGAAAAAAATCCATATTAATGAAAAACCAATTAAAGGGCTATTTCAGATAGACAGACAGTTTATTATTATTATTATTATTATTATTTCATATAATTTCATATATTTTTATATTATCATTACTTATTTATATATCAATAAAAAACAAATTTGATGTGCAATTAATATGCGATTGATTTGATTAATTAATTGCCACATTGTGTAATTACATTCAAAAATGTAATCGACTGATAGATAGATAAATAGATAGACAGACAACGGACAGACAGACAGACAGACAGGCAGACAGATAGACAGACAGATAGATAGACAGACAGATAGATAGACAGATAGACAGACAGAGTATATATTATCTGGTTACAATTTCTATATCAGTCATTCAAACAATCAGCAGAATGTTTTGAAAATTCAAATAAACACAATTTTCCCTTTATGTAACGTTGATGATTCCAGTGTGGCTCTACAAGCTAATTACACCCAGAAAGGCCTTCTCATCACACTGCATAATGGAAAATGTATTCCTGGAGCCTTCCATCTGTCTAAAAGTTTAAGGACTTTAATTTGCTGCTTTAACTAAAACAGTTGCACAAGAGTAACAGGATGATTGGAGGCCTGTAGACCACACAAGGACATTTATTAAACAAATAGGCCTGCACCGCGCCAGAGCGAGACAAACCAACACATCTAACTCCATAATCTAATTGCCTTCCCGCTCGCCACCAAAACAGTGCGGTATTACCAGCGACGAGAGCATTGATCAGGTGAAGGAAGTTATTGCGCGGCGGTCCGGCGGGAGCTGCGAGCGGCGGAGCGTCGTGCATATTTCATGACGACGTGAGAACTACAGAAACGAGAAATTCCTGACAGAGACTTCGGCGTTTCGAGCTGAAATGAAGAAAGTGATCTCGTCACCAACGGCAGACCAGCATTCGTCTCAATTAACCCATCCACTGCAATACAAAGCCTTTTTGGGAGAGAAATAGATGGCTGGTTATGTAACCATGTGTCCATCGATACGCAGGTGGGTACCGGTAATGGGAAGTGGGATGGGAATTGATGAGCGAGAGCATTGCAGAAACGGTGTTTGATCATCAGCGAGCACACAGATCTGTCTTTATAATGCCATATGCTGTATAGAGGCTCTAGATCACGTCATCTTCAAAACTCACGACTTTCAAAACGGTTTTATGGAGATTTTGTTTACTGAAACTCATCTGACAGCACAATGTTTTTATTCCTGTCGCAGATTAAATATGGCACTACCCTAACTAAGGTCTATAGACGTGTCAAATATCACATGCAAATGCAAAAAATAAATAAATAAATAAAATAGATCCTAAAACTAGACTGAAATAAAAAAAAAAAGAAATTTAAACCCAAATATTAATATTTCAAAACAAAGCAAGACATAAAAAGACATAAAATAAATGCATGAAAAATCAAAAAAGGACATAAACCATCTAAAAATTATAAAGAAAATTACAAAAATATAAAAAGGTATATTTAAAGAATATTTAAATGTTATATATTTAATATATAAAATACTTAATTTAAAAATATTTAATTTTAAGGATATTTATGAAAAACTTGAGAAGCAAATTTGCAAAAAATATTCAGACATGGCTTTCAGACACTGTATATTTAATGTATTTACTTTATTTTATTTAAAAAAAAGAAGAAACTGAAATAAGAAAGAAAATGAAACCCAAATAGTAAAACTAAAAAAAAAAAAAATAAATAAATACATAAATTACAAAAGCACATAAACTGTCTAAATATAAAATATAAAAAAAATATAAAAAAGTATAAAGAATATTGAGTATATTTAAAGACTATTTAAATATATTACATATTTTATATATATGTATAATACATATATTATGTATATTTAATTTTAAGCATATTTATGAAAAAATATGGGGTGCAAATTTGCAAAAAATATTGATATGGAAAATATAAGATATGATTTTATCTTATATCTTTATCTGTATCTTTAATGTATTTATTTCATTTTAAACTAAAACGAAATAAAAAAGAAAATGAAATACAAATAGTAATATTAAAAAACAAAACAAAAAAAGACAAAATAAATACATGAAAAATTACAAACAAACATAAACTGTCTAAGAATTCTTTAAATTACAAATATTTAAAGTTGGATATATTTAAAGAATATTTAAATATATTATATATTTAATATATAAAATAAAGTGTATATTTCATTTTAAGTAAATTTCTTCTTCTTCTTCAAAAAAAAAAAAAAAGAGAACCAAATTTGCAAAAAAATATTAAGATATGGTTTTCAGACACTGTATCTTTAATGTTTTTATTTTATTTTATTTTAACTAAACTGAAATAAAAAAGAAACCCAAATAGTAATATTTAAAAACAAAAAAAACATAAAATAAATACATAAAAGCTTACAATAGCATTTAAACATCTAAAAATTATTTTTAAAAAATTACAAAAATATAAACAATGTATTTAGAGTACATTGAATATATTTTAAAATATATTATAAAATAAAATAAATATATATAAAAATATATATTTAATTTTAAGTATATCTAATTATATATGAAAAAATATTTTAATTTAAATGAATTTTAATTCATTTAATTTAATTTGATTTGATTTAAAACTAAAACTAAACTGAAATAAAAAGGAAAATGTAACAAAACAAAAAAAGACAAATACATAAAAATACAACAAATACAAAATATAAAACATTTAATAAAATAAAAAGATATACTTTATTTTAAGTATATTTAATTAGATATGAAAAATCTGAGAAGCAAATTTGCAAAAAAAAAAAAAATTGACACTGTAAGAAAGACACTGTATCTTTTATGTCTTAATTTTATTTTTAATTTTTACCTACAGGTGGTTTTAAGCATAAATATATATATATATATATATATATATATATATATATATATATATATGATGCTGTAAACCCACAAATGATGCTGTAAACCCAGAAAACCTTTTTTTTTTAAACATCTGTTCACTTTTGCCCACCAATTAAAGTAAATCTTCTCTGAAGTTACGGATGTGTTATGGAAACATTTTGGGAAAATGAAAGTGATCTGAGCTCATGCCGAAGACGTAGATCTGTGTGTGATGTGAAACACACCAAAATGAGGGGAAAAAAAAACATTAATTGTAGCATTAAGTCACGCTAAACTCCAAATAGTTGGAAAACTACACTGCTGAGCTGCAGTTACGCTACTAAAAACTGGAGTCAAGTCAGTCACATCACTACTTTAGTTGGTTTCTAGCACTGCTCTGCAATGTTTGACTGAGTCACACGGCCTCCGTGACACCGAGCTCCCGCTACGCCTGTGACTTCACCTGTCCCGTCTGATCAGCTCCAGCCCAAGGCTCCCGCGGAGGTCAGGATGAAGGCACAGACCTGCGGGCGACAGTCGGAAACGCTGACGTCCTGGCAGGCTCCCGCTGGAGGGAAGTGCTGCTACAGGAGACACGGACACTTTTATTGGAGCTGTCAGAGCGTGAACAAACACCCCGGTCAGAACAGACCGAGCATGACAGAAACCGACCCCAAAACATGACACTCTGAGATCCAGATGATGCGAGCGTCCGAAATGAACACTCGTCAGTGCTAGTTTATTAAGAACTATGACATTTAAATAGTAAGAAAAACCTTGATGATGCAAGTGATGAGAAATCGCAACTCGCAGGCCTTCAGACGTTCTCGCCAAAACATTTACCATCATGCGAGATGATTAAAGTGTTGTTTTTCCACCAGAACTTCATGTGGTGACACAACTGTGGAATATTCTTGACATAAAGCCACTAAAATTAAAATCACGATGGGTTTTTGTGACAGCTTCACCGAGACAAAGACACTCGCATATTTTTCTCAGGAAAAAAATAAATAAAAAATCTAAAAAGTAAAAGACACAAAAGCATATAACTATTTAAATGTCACAATTCAGTCATCTGTATTCATATGATACATTTATTTATGTTATTATTTTAATTATAGAACATATACATTAATGTATATACATACATTAAATGATACGCGTATACATTTTTATATTATTATACAAATACATTAATAATTATTATTTATATATACAGTTTACAAATCTGATATGCTCTGACTAAAGTAATCATTCAGGAATAAATAAATAAATAAAATGTATTAACTGTGTAATTAATTAGATTAAATGTGGTTTTTTTTGGAGGGGGGGTTATAAAAATGATAATTTTATTTATTTTATTATTTCAATTATAGAATTAAATGAGATACATACATTAAATGACATATGTATTTATATTCTTATACGAATAAATAATAATTATTATTTATATATACAGTTCACAAATCTGATATGCTCTGACTAACCTAATCATTCAGGAATAAAAAAACAAACAAACAAATATAAATAAATAAATAAATAAACTGTGTAATTAATTAGATTATTTTTAAAAAAATTATAAATATGATAATTTTATTTATTTTATTATTTAAATCATAGAATTACATTTTATACATACATTAAATTATATACATGTTTATACTATTATTATATAAATAAATTAATAATAATTGTTAATACATTGCTATATACACATGCTCAGACTAAATCATTAAAGAATGAAAAAATAAATAAATATATATTTTTTAATTAATATAATAAATCTACTTATTTTATTATTTTGATTATAGAAATAAATTATAGACATAACTTAAATGATATACATATTTATATTATACAAATAAATAATTATTATTTATATATAAACTTTACAAATTTGATATGCTCTGACTAAAGTAATAAATAAATGTGTAATTAATCACTAGACTGTGTCATTAATTAGATTAAATATTATTTTTTTTATTTTTGTAATAATTATTCATATAATGAAGTTATTTATAATTATTATTTTAATTATAGAATTAAATAATATACATACATTAAATTATATACTCAATTATATTCTGTAACTACACAAGTTATTTTAATATACACTACAAATTTGATATGCTCTGACTAAAGTAATTGAAAAATAAATAAATAAATAAATAAATAGCAATTGCATAATTAATTAACCACTAGGCTGTGTAACTAATCAGATTCCTTTTTTTTATTATTAATTATTTATACGACAAATTTATTTTATTATTTCAATTATAGAATTAAATGATATACATCATTAAATGACTTATATATTTATATTATTACATAAATGAATAATTATTATTTACATATACAATTTACAAATCTGATATGCTCTGCATCACTGAGGAATAAATAAATAAATAAATAAATAAAATGGAGCTAAACTCATAGGTTATGAACAACAGCATTTAACTAAATATTTAATCACACAAAAGATAAAATAAAATATCCCTGCCACCAAAAGTAACAACAACTATACAATTTATGACTGGTAAGGCAGACGAAAGCTCATTTTAACCTCTGGATGATCAATATCAGCAGTTAATTTCATCCCAACTCAAGTGTATAACTTCACAGTGAAGCAGTTGACTCGTAGTGATGAGTCGCAAGTCATCTCGATTTACCGCGACTGAAAAATGAGCCCCGTGGGTGCGAAGGGCCCCGTGCCGCTCGCGCTTACGTGTGTGTGTGTGCAGCTTAATCTAGCGTTATGATCAAAGCCCCTCCTTTGTGCTTCTGTTGTAAGAGGCTCTCATGGGAATTGAAAGATTAATGTTGACATCAATCAGTCAGTTTAAAGGAATCTCTTTATCAGGTCTAAACTAAGCCGCGCTACTACGGCACACAACGACTCCTTGAAGAACAAAGCGAATGTCATTGAATGTGGGAAGGTTCTGGGAAGTGTGAATCAAAAAATAATAGCCAAGCAGGTTCTGTAAAGGTGGCGTCCTGTCAGCGTATCCCAGGCTTCATCTTCACGTTGTTTCTGTTCCTGTCAGGAATCACATTCAGGCTTTTCGCTCTTGTGTCGTGCATTTCACGCCCTGCTCTTCACCGGCACCCCAGTCATCAATCACACCGCGGCTCCGCCCCCTGACAGCCGGCCGGCAGCCAATCGCGAGCGGTGGCCGCCCGTCAGGTCCGCTCGTCTGGGTGACATGTTCATTTTGATCAACTCACCGCCGCGGCTGCAGTGAAAACTCTCACTGGAAAGTGAACGAGATGAGAGACGTGCTGAACAAACCTGAGCAGAGTTCACTGAACACACACCGAACATCATCACAGCGACTCCAGGGTGACAATTCAGAACAAAAACTACAACTATTCAAACCATTTTTGTTACCTGGACCAAAAAAAAAACAAAAAATACTGAAATACAGTAAAATACAAATTTTAGATGGAAAAAGTAAATAAAAATGAAATGAAGCTGAAGTGCTAAAATTACAAAATAAAAAAATAAATATAAAATAATGAAAATGACAAAAACATAAAATTACTAAAATATAAAAATAAAATTGCTAAAATTAAATAGCAATTTTTAAAATTATTATCTGAATATTAATTACTTGAATTTGAAATTGAATATTAATAACAATAGTTTTAATATATGTAACTTAATACAAATTATTATTAATAATAATATGTATTTATTTATAATAATAATAATAATAATAATTTTTATTATTGTTTTAATAATGGCTATTTTTATTTACTTGTATTATTTATTTGAATAATAATTACTTAATGACATTTAAAAGCTTTGAACATATTTTTAATATGATATAACGGTTGTATTATTTTAATTGAATATACATTATTATTAGTAATCATAACAACAACAACATTATTATCATTATTATTATTATTATAAAGCCTATTTTTATTTATTTTTATTTGAATAATAATTAATTTGAATATATATTTAATATAGTACAATTGTTTTCATACATTTAATTTATTCTAAATTATTATCAATAATTATTTATAACAATAATAATAATAATAATAACAACAAAAATTAAGTAAATAATTGTTGTTATTTTAATGGTGGCTATTTTTAATTATTTCAATTATTTATTTGAATAATAATTACTTTAATAATGCCATTTAAAAGCTTTGAATATATAATATAATATAATATAATATAATATATTAGATGGAAAAAGTAAACAAAAAAACTGAAATTAAGTTAAAGTGCTAAAATGACTAAAATAAAAAGTTAAATCTAAATACACATTTTAAAATAAAAAATAATAAAAATGACAAAAACACAAAATTACTAAAATTAAAAATAAAACAGAAAACTGAAAAATTTCAAAATTTTAATAAATAATATTAATTAAAAATATTAATAAATAATATAAAAAAGCATATAAATAAAACTAAAACATAACTGTTCTAAAAATGCATTCCAAAAATACTATAAAATTTTCTGTTAGTGATTCCTGAGTCTAAACTGCGTGCAATGAGTGTTAAAAAAGGAAAATTTTGTTATTGTAATAGCTAAATAAATTTGATATTATTATTTTTATATAAAAAAATCTACATTTTTTATATATTTAAATTATATTTTGAAAATATATTTTGTATTTAAAAAAATTTAGAATATATTTTATTTTGAATTACAAATACCTAATAACTTAATGTCATGAAAATAAACAATATTTATTGAGACGTTAAAATACATAAATAAATAAAAAATAAAGCTAGATAAAGTACTCATTAAGATGATTTCATGAATGATTCAATGAAAATGTGAATGATTCATATGAACAAATGGTCAGTATTTATAAGTACCAGTAAGTTCACTCATGACTGATTCATTTAAAAGAACCAGTTCAAAAGAGTCACTGGTTAACGAATCAAACTACACTGGTCATGCTGTATATCTGTTGTTGTGTGTTAGAAAAATAGCACTACAATAAACTAAGGCTTCGACCAAAACAATCATCAGGCGGAATCCGAATCGGAAGCAGATTTCCCATCATCCCCACTGATAGCACCGAGTTCCTGCAGTGGTGCTGTGTCTTGGCAAACGCGGGCTGATGTAACGGCCGTGTAAAGCATTGTGTAGGAACCCAAAAGCGCGGATGAAAGCAGAATTTGGAAAGCCGGATGAGGCGGGAGAGAAAGCGGCCCTCCCTCGCTTCTCCACACAATGCGGCCAACTTCCTGTTCCCCCACAGGAAGTGAGCTGGAACCGAAACCCCCTCCGGGGAACAGCAGCTGTGACTGCAGCCATCAGCGCCGGTCCATTCAGCAGCTCACGGCTGTTTTCATTATACAAACACATGTACACTTACACACAAACGCACTCATCCCTGGAAAACACACACAGATGATGCTCACACACACACACACACACACAGTGCATGCTAATAAAACACGACAGCTTTGATGAATTTATGAAGCTGCGTTTGCACTAAGACCCAACAGACGCTGCTTACCCTGCTGAAAAATGACAGGATTTCAAGCACATATTTTACAGCTAAACTTCTCACAAGATTCACTTTGAAGAAGTGAAATCAACTGGACGATTCGTTTACAGATTAATCAGACACAAACCGATGCTGCCATCATGTTCGCCTGGAAAATTATGATAAAAATGGAATTGATTTTCCTTCTCTTTCACATCATGACAAAGCTTTTTTGCATCACTGCAAGAAAATGAAACACAAAAGACGAGCTGTGGCTGTGTAAGAGATGCTTTCAACACATCTTGAAGTCATGCTGCAATCATCATATTTATGAAAACCATTGTCATGAATGGATACAACGTGCTTACTCGTGAAAATCTCTGAATTTATATGTAATATAATAATTGCTTTAATATATTTAAAACATAAATTCTATTTAAAACAACAACAATAATAAACAAAACATAATTTTAGCAAATGGCTAATTTGAGCTATTTTTATTATTTATTTGAATAATAATTACTTTAATAATGATATCGTAAAGTTCTGAATATATATTGAATGTAATATGTTAATAGTTATAATACATTTAATTTATTATAAATTATTATTATTATTAGTTATTATTACTATTAGGAATAGTTATATTAAATTTAATATGAAGTATTATTATTATTATTATTATAACTATGTTTTTATGTATGTATTTATTTATTAGTTTATTTATTTAATAATAATTACTTTATTAATGGGATTTACAAGCTTTGAACATACATTTTAAATATAATAGTTGTAACATTTAATTTAATATGAAATAGTAATAGTAATAATAATAATAATTATTATTACTATTATATGTATTATTATTAGTTGTTACTATTATAAATAGTTATAATATATTTAATTTAATATAAATTATTATTATTATTACTACTGTTTATGTATTTATTTATTAGTTTATTTATTAGTTTATTTATTTATTGAATAATAATTACTTTAATAATGGGATTTACAAGCTGAATATACATTTTAAATATAACAGTTTTAACATTTAATTTAATATGAAATAATAATAATAATAATTCTAATTATTATTATTTTAATAATTATTATTATAACTACTTTTAAAGGCTTTGAATATATATTTAATATGATAACTGTTTTAATAATAACAATTATTATTATGATTATTGTTGTTGTTATTATTATTATTATTATTATAACATTATTTATTTATTTAATTGTATTATTTATTTGAATACTAATTACTTTAATAATAACATTTACAAGCTTTGAATATATATTTTACATATAATAGTTTTAATATATTTAATTTTATATAAAATAATAATCATAAATAATTATCAAGCTATGATAGCTACTTTTTACATTTTTTAATAATAATTACTTTAATAATTACTAAAGTACTAATAATTACTTTTAAAAGCTTTGAATATACATTTAATATAGAACTGCTTTAAGAATGACAACTGTTTATTATTATTATTATTATTATTATTTTGTTATTTTAATAATGGCTATTATTATTTATTTTAATAATAATTATATTTGATATTGTTTTTAATTCATTTTTATCTTAATAATAATTATCTCAATGATGACTTTTAAAAGCTCTAATTAATTTTATGCATATTTTTATATAAAATATCTGGAATATTTAGTTATTTAGATGTATTTAAATGTATATCAAATATATATATATATATGAAAAAATAAACATAAATTGTATGTAAATATATATTTATTACAAAACAAATTTTTACTAAACATATTTTGAAAGTTAACTGTGTAATTT
>VONZ01000427.1:0-122500 GCA_012976165.1 Labeo catla | reverse complement strand
TTTATCGCTTTTTAATTTATAAATATTTAGAATTTATTTATAAATATAAATTTATAAATATCAGGCTTTTGTGTATATCAGGCCAATGTGTTTTTATTTAAATTGAATATTTACTTATTTGTTTGTTTGTTTGTTTGTTTACAAACAATACTTTAATTCTATTGTTTTTCTACTATAGTTAACTAAATCCATACAAAACCAATTTATTTTATTAAGCGTTTTTATTTATAAATTGTTTTTGAAGTAAACAAAAAATGACAAATAAATACTTCAGGATATCAGGATTTTTTAAATAAATGTATTTTAAATAAATTGAATATCTGTTTTTTTTTTGTTTTTTTTTTTACAATTTTTTTCTTCTATTATTTTTCTATTACAGTTAACAAAAACTATACAAAACAGATTTATTTATTAGTTTTTATTTACGCAAAGTTAAGCTAAGTTTATTTTTATTCATAAATTGTATATATTGTTTTATTCTATATATATATATATATATATATATATATATATATATACACACATACATACATATATATATACATATATACGCACACCCACAAATAATATGTTGTGTATATGTATGTATATATATATATATATATATATATATCTATATATAAATAAATATATAATATTTTTATAAATCTGTTGGGTTTGAATATCAGGCTTTTTTAATGAAACATTCATTCATTCATTCATTCATTCATTCAACAATTTTTTTTGTATTTTCTATTATTTTTCTATTACAGTTAACTAAAGCCATACAAAATAAATTTATTGTATTCATCAGTTTTTATTTATAAATTGTTTTTAGAACAAATAAAATTTATAAATATAAAAATCTGTTAGATTTAAACATGAGGCTTTTTTTAAAATAAATGTATTTTTATTTCAGTTGAATATGTAGTTATTTATTTATTTTTTTATTTGTATCTTTTTTTACAAACAATATTTTATATTTTCTATTATTTTTCTATTATAGTTAACTAAAACCATAGAAAGCAAATGTATTTTATTTAGCAGTATTATTTATACTTTATGTATTTATTTATTTTATTTTGGATTTTTTTCTATTATATATTTAATTAAAATCACACAAAATATTTATTTAAAAAAAGAAAAAAATTATTGTTTATTATTTATAAATGGCCTTTTAAGAAAACAAAAATTATATGCACAACCTGTTTGATATAAATATCAGGCTTTTTAAAAAATAAATGTGTTTATTTCAATTGATTATACATTTTTTTATTTTCTATTATTTTATTTATCAGTTTTTATTTATACTTTATGTATTTATTTATTTATTTATTTACTTTCTATTATATTTAATTAAAATCATACAAAATATATTTATTTGTATCTTTTTTATTGTTTTTTATTTATAAATAGCTTTTTAAGAAAACAAAAATTATATACATATTCTGTTTGATATAAATATCAGGCTTTTTAAAAAATAAATGTTTTTATTTCAATTGATTATACATTTTTTTATTTTCTATTATTTTTCTATTATAGTTATCTAAAACCATACAAAGCAAATGTATTTTATTTATCAGTTTGCATTTATAATTTTTTTTTTTTTTTTTTCACAAATAATATATTTAACATTTTCTATTATTGTTCTATTATAGTTAACTAAAATCACACAAACCAAATTTATTTTATTTAGCGTTTTTATTTAGAAATTAATGTTAAAAATTAAAATGAAACAGTATTTTAAATGATTATCTATCTACTACAAATATAATGGAAATAAATCAAATGAAAAAGATGACAAAATGTCATTAAGTACAGGGTAACTGGCACAGAAAATGAGAATCATTAATTATTAACTGCTTGTTGGTCAGACATGTGTTAACATAATGGCTGCAAAGGGCCCCAGAAGAGCTGAGCAGCATCACAAAACCATCCAGAACACCTCAGTACTGCAGAGCGATGCTCACATAACCTACTCAAAGACTGAGGAAAACTACAGCCCCTCCGTGACCCCACACATCTCACAGCGCTGACCTCTGACCTGAGGAGAAACACTGGCGCACCTGTCTCACAGCTGTACGGATCATTGAGCTCCGTGCTTTCAATCGTTCTGTCAAGCTGTGACGAACTGAAGCCATATTTGAGCGATTCTTCAGTCAGAGGCTCCATTGACCGCTTGAAAAATGAAGCTTCTTCAAAATGTTTCATCTGTGTTAAAACATTTATCACAGTACGTCCTGGAATAAAGATCCGAACTTGGCCTCGATCAACCTTCAGATGGATTTTGATATTGATTTTTCTGTTTCTGGAGAAAAAGCCCTGGACTAACGCAACAAGTCAAACTAGTAAGTGCTGTAATCAACTTTGAAATTATAAAAATGAAAATAAATCAGCTGTTCTTAAAATAATCAAATAATCAAATTTGAACCAAATGACACCTTCTAGGTCTGCTAAATAAATAAAGTAATTGCTAAACTTCTAGTTTTCAAACTGCCCTCGTTTCTAACATAATCAATTACTCCTCTATTAATAAATTAATAACAAAGGAATTAATAATTCCTTTGTTATTAAAATATAAATTTAAAAAAAATGTAACTAACCAAAGACAGTTAGTCTAACTTCATAATTTTTGCAATATAAAATAAACAAAAAATACAAATAATAAAAAACATTTTATTTAAATAAAAATGTTTATTTATTTATATAATCTAAAAACTATTAAAAAAACAAAAAACAAAAAAAACAAATGTGTGACTAAAAAGTGCAATTTCTAAACGTTTCATATTCAAACTGTCCTCATTTCAATTTGTTTTTACTTAAATTGAATATTTATCTATTGTATTTTTTCCAAAAATATATTTTTTGTATTTGTAATATTTATTGATTTTTCTCTTTCACAAATAACACTTTTTTTTTTTTATTTAGCATTGTATGTTTTTTACTTTTTGTATTTTCTATTATTTTTCTATTATAGTTAACTAAAACAAACGTATTTTATTTATCAGTTTTTATTTGTAAATGATAAATAAACGATAAATAAATATTACTATTTAAAATCTGTTGGATTTAAATATCAGGGTGTTTTTTAATAATGTGTTATTATTTAAATGTAATATTTAATTATTTATTTGTCTGTTTGTTTGTTTTTATTTTTACAATAATTTTTCTATTATTCTTATTTATCAGTTATTATTTACGAATAGTTTTTAAAGTAAACCTTTTTATATATGTATATATATATATATATATATATATATGTTTGATTTAAATATCAGGGTTTTTTTTAATAAATGTGCTTTTATTTAACGTGAATATTTAACTATTTTTATTTAAATTCATAATTAATTCCTGTTATTAATAATTCATTTATTAGTAATTATAATAATAACTGTATAATAATATATTTCTACAACTACATATATAATATATTAGATTATATATTATACAATAATACTTGTTATTAATAATTAAAAAGTAACTAACCAAAGACAGTAAATTTAATAATTTTTGTAATATAAAATTAACAAAATATTCTGAACAACAATAATAATAATAATAATAATAATAATAATAAACAATAAATATATAAATATTCTATTTAAATATTTTTTTTTTATTTACTTATTAATTGCAAATTATATTTAAATCAGATGCATGACTAAATACATAAAATAATATTTATAAATCAGTTTTTATTTACTTAAAACAATTAATAAATCAAAAACTGATCAATAAAATAATGATTTCTAAATAAATAAAGAGAGTTTAAAAATAAACAATATAACAAGTAATATAAAAAATTCTAAAAAATATAAAATAAACATTTATATATTACATTTATATATATATTATAGAGGGGAAATTAGAAATCTAGGAAATCTAGGACAAGCTCAAAACTGAAAAATCCAGGGAAATGTAACATTTCAGTGCTTAAAAGTAATTAAGGAGACACAATAAGACACTAAAAGCTATTAGAATCATATAAATCACATAAAACTAAATCACTACTTTAAAAAAGTTCCTGTGACTGTTTCAGCTGCGATTCAGCAAGTCGCATTACGGCCGAATCAGAGTGGCTCTGTTATTCGGCGTTGAATTAAGGCGGATATTAAAGCGTCGAGATGTGGCTGTTAAAAGCGTGTAAAAGAAAAACAAAGCGCTTTATTAAAGCCATGCGCACAGCTGCTTCCTCACACTTTGATGTATGGACGCGGCACGCTGACGTGCCTTCTGTGCAAAGTGCTGGAAAACGTTTAACGACGCATGAAATAAAAAAAGCTGAGAAGAATTTTTTCTCGACCTGAACCTGATAAGACATATCACATTACAGGAAGGAAAACTATTACGTCTCCATGGCAACAGGCAGGCACGTTGCCCCCGGGCTCCGTGACAAGAGAACGGCTGAGAAAGAGATAGTGTTGTTTTTATCACAGCCAGATTCCTGATTTTACTCCGAGTTCCAGTCGAGAGAGGACACAACGGACGGGGCGCGTGCAATCCATCCTGCCTGACATGTTAGCGTCTGCTTCATTCACTAAATTCTCCTGACCCGGTCAACTATTTGGATCCTGCTTCACTGTGTGGACTTGAGCAATGCTGAGTAGCTGATCTTCATTCCAACAGAGAGAAAAAAAAAACAAAAAAAAAACAATTATGCTATATATGGGTTTCTGTGCATGACACTGTCATCACTTACAGAAATGTACCTAGTAACCTAATTTCTGCCAAAACAAAAGGTAATATAGTTATTTTCACTCTAAAATGACTAGATTATTGTTGTCTTAACAAGTCAAATACAATGACAAGTCTAATCTAATGCTTTTTTAAATATGACCAAAAAAAAAGAAGTGTCTAATAATTAAATAAGAGAATAAATAATTATTATTATAATTATTATTATTAATATTATTATTGCTGTTAATATATATAATTAAAAATAATATAAATAATAAATACAATAAATAATGGATGTATAAATAAATAAATAAATAAATAAATAAATAAATGAAAACAGATTTATAAATAAATATGTTTATTCATAAAACGGTTTTTAACTAAAAATAAATATAAATATTTATAATATTATCCAATAAATATTTAATTATTAAATTATAAAAAAATAGATAAATAAATTAGTAATAAATTACTAATTAAATATTAATTATAATATTAATTATTTGTTAAAATTAAAAAAGAGAAATGCATGAGATTTAAATAATTATTTATACATACATTATTTATTTCTAACACATTTATACATACATAAATATGTACAAACAGATTTATAAATAAATACATGTATTTATTTATAAATCTATTTTTGTTTAGTTAACTAAATATAAATACTAATAACATTAAATAAATATTTAATTATTAAATTATACATTTTTATACATTTACTAAACAATATATAATACATTACTATTAATTAATAGAATGAATTATTTGTGTAAATAAAACAGATTTAGAAACACAAATTCATAAATTATTTGTTTTAAATAAATACATAAATTATTTATAAATGCTTTAATTTTATTTTATTTATTTATAACAGATTTATACATACATAAATTCATAAATTATTTACAAACAGATTTATAAATAAATACATTTATAAATCTGTTTTTGTTTAACTAAATATAAACACTAATAATAATATTAAATAAATATGTAATTATTAAATTATATAATTAATAAATAATATACAATAAATTATGAATTAAATGTTAACTAGAATATTATTCATAAATTGTTTAAATAAAAAACAGATTTGGAAATACATAAACCCATAAATTATTTGTTTTAAATAAACACAAATTATTTATAAATACATTATGTATTTATTTATTTATAACAGTTTTTATACATACACGCATAAATTATTCACAATAAGATTTATAAATAAATTAATTTATTTAGAAATCTGTTTTTGTTTATTTAACTAAATATAAATACTACTAATATTATTAAATAAATATGTGATTATTAAATTTTAGAATTATTAAATAATATATAATAACCTACTAATTAAACATTCATTGTAATATTATGAATTATTTGTTCAAATAAAAAACAGATTTAGAAATACATAGATACATAAATCATTTGTGTTTTAAATAAATACATAAATTATTTACGCTATTTATAAAAGTTATACATAAACATACATATATAATTTCCAAATGTAATAAATACATACACATTTAAATTAATTTATTATATAAAAATTATAGAAAATTATAGAAAAAAAATCTATATGAATCTATATAAATAAATAAAATAAATAATAACATCTAATAAATATTACATATAAATAAAAATAAATAAAAAGACCTGAAATTATATTTAAAAAATCTAAAAATAAAACTTAAAATCTGTTATATCCTTTATATATGTATTAACATTTCTCTGTGCGATTCTTTCACACATTTTTTCATCTAGCAGGTGAAAATCTGATTGTTTAATAAAGTAACAGCGCAGGAGGACTTTCACAGCTAGTGTTAGCGGCGTTTGCCTTAGGCTGCTGGAAACCATCTGCTCTTGTACGCTAGAGTTTGGCGTCCCTAATTCCTCCTGTAAACTCCAGCAACAGTGTTTACAAGAAGCTCAGGTGTGCCAGTGATCAATAAACAACTCTGGCATTGTGGAGCTGGCAGACGCAAAGACAGAAGATGAGAGAACCGGAGATCTTCCTATCCTCTGGAGAACGTCTGCTGGCCTTTAGAGCCGCGTGACTGTTTACATCAGTATCAGAATCAATGTAGTTACGTTTACACAATAGCATTTGGCACTAAAACTTGAGTTGGCGAGTAAAACGCACTTACTGCCAAGCAGAACCACTATTCCCTGCCGTTGTGCTCATATTAATAGTCTGATCGCTACAGCTGGACAGAATATTAGCAGACAAAACCAAATCTGCTGCAGTCGGAAACAAAAAAACAGAATTATTTGAGCTACCATACTATGCAAACTACTTCTGCTCTATACTGGGAGTGCTGCAAATATTCCACTTTAAATATACATACCACTGTACGTTTGCCAAAGTATGCAGTATGTGATCATAGCGCACTGATTACACCATATACTATATTTCACAATGCAATGTGCTCGAACTGACAAATTTAACTGGAAACTATATATATGCAATGTATGTTGTATGCATTATATCTTGGCATAAATAATTGTAACCAAAGTTAAAAATAAAATGTAAAAATATCAACAACAAAAAATGAATTGTTGTATAAAAGTATATATATTTTTAAATTACATTTTTACAAGACATTTTACACATACTTGAAATTAAAATATATATATATATATATATATATATATATATACACACATTTTTTTTTAAATGGTAATGCATATTTCATATAGCATGCATAACAACATAATTTGTGTGTAATATGTATTTTTTTTACATAATAACCTATTTTTTTATTATTTGATCAAAAATACAGTATAAATCATTTAATTAATATTATTTAATTTTATGTTTTTTATATTTTTCTGTTGTCACTTTAATTTATCTAAAAGTTTTCTAATTTTGTTGTATTTTTGTTATTATTTTAAAATATATATATATAAATATATATTTTTTTATAGTTATATTTTCTCTTATATAATTTTAAATGTATAGTATATAGTACAGTATAGTATACAGTAATGTACGGATAGTTTTAAATGTTTTATATATAGCTATATAGTTTTATTAGGTTTTATTTTTAGTTTAGTTATTGTAGTACATCAACAAACTATATGAAAATGAATTAAAAAATGAAAGATATATATATTTTTATTTTTTATTTGATCAAAAATACAGTATGAATCATTTAAAAATCATTTAATTAATATTATTTAATTTTATGTTTTTTAAATTTTTCTGTTGTCACTTTAATTTACCTTAAAGTTTTATAATTTAGTTGTATATTTGTTATTTAAAAAAAAAAAAAAAATTATATATATATATATATATATATATTTAAAATGTAAAATATATTTAAAATAACTGCTTCCTATGTAAATATATGTTAAAATATAATTTATTCATGTGATGCAAAGCTGAATTTTCAGCATCATTACTCCAGTCTTCAGTGTCACATGATCCTTCAGTAATCATTCTAATATGCTGATTTACATGCTATATTGCTTCCTATTCCTCTGTTTTTATTTCTAAAGGGAAATGCATGCAATTTTCCAACGTTAAAGTGGCAGTTGTGCTAAAATGATGCACGACACCTTTAAATAAGCATCTTGTAACAAAGCACAACGCATATTGCACAGTACATAGTGATCGATAAGCACAGTCAGCGTGTCTCAAATCTCAATTCTTTGCACATCATGGAGGCTTTTTGTGCCTTTTGTGCTCCAAGAACAAACAACATGCGGTCATTTCATGAGTGGCCGACACACTGATCTCTTGGAGTGCACTGCAGTAATAGACATAATGGCCTCTTTCTCTCAGCATGCGCTCATATGTGTGTGTGTGTGTGTGTGTGGTGTGCACAAACAGCCGCATGGTCTCTCAGCGGTTTACATCTGCAGATGGACGCCTGGAGGAAAGACAGCAGAGGAACCGGCGCGACGACCCCTCCAGATAAACACACCATCATCTCTCACCGTCCTCCTCAAGCCGGCAGGTTCCTCACTGGCGCTATGCAAATCAACTGCCGCTTTTAATGTGCGCTATGCAAATCCATCCGTACCGTCGACGGCGGTTTCTGTTAAACCAATGGAGATGCAATTAGTCGGGTTTACGGTACAGCTTTGAGGGACGAAAATATTTGATGAAAATTCACATGCATTGTTAAAAAAAAACCGACAGTCGTAGCGTTAGGGGAACGGCAGCTGGAGTTGTAAATGTGCGCGGCAGCTGTGTAAGCGAACGTACGGCAAATGAAACGTAGCGAGTGTGATGTGATCGCTGGAACGTGGATGGATATGGTAGCACATGCTCAATCATCAGCTCTCTGTATGAACACAGTCTCTCTAAAGGCCTGCGTTCAAAGTGCTTTCGTAAATAATGACTATTTTAAAGTAATAAATATGCAAGTCAAATGCTCATTGGAGTGAGAATAATTCGATATGCATGATAAATGTATTTACCATGAAATTAACATGTCATGTTTTAACAATTAAAGATTTAACAATTCAAATCATACTAATGTATTATAATTTTGACAATGTGTAACTGATAATTTATTCATATATTCAGTAAATCATATTTAACAAATGCCCCGTCCTGCTACGACATGATTTCCCCACAAACAAGTGAAACATCCCTTAAAACTAACCAAAGTCAGCCAGGAAGTGTTTGCAGTAAAATATTTTAGTATAACTGATATACTATATTTTTGTTATTTTGTTATTTGTTTTTGTTTTTTAATAATTTTAGTTAAAGTAATTTTTTTTTTTTTTTAATTTTTTCATTTTTAAGTGATGATTTTTTTTTTATAATTTTAATTGTAGCTTTAGCTAATTATATAAAGAAAGTGAAATTTTAGGTTAAATAAATAATTTAATTTAATTTAATGTAATGTTTTATTTAAATCCCCAAACATTTGGCTTGGTAACATTAATATTAATTAATAAATAATAATATATTATTTCCAACTTTTTTTGTTTTATTTTATTTTAATATATTCCCCAAACATTTGGTTTGGTAACATTAATATTTTTTTAAAAAAGGAAATATTTTCTACTCACCAAGGCTGTATTTATTTGATAAAAAATAAAGTAATACTGTTAAATGTGCCTCATTTGAATATTTGATCAAAATAAGTAAATAAATTCAGTTTTAGTAAGTTTGTTGTGTCTTTGTCATTATTTTAATATATATCTATTTAGTTTTATTAGGTTTCATTTTATTTAGATTAATTAGTTGTAGCACATTAAAATAAACTATATGAAAATGAGAAATATTAAAAAAAAAAACAAAAACGAAAAACATGTTTCCCATTTCAGTTTTTATTTAATTAAAGTATTATAAATTTTATTTTACTTTACTTAACTTTATTTTACTTTTTTTTTTCTCTGCAAAATTCAGTTTGGTAACATTTTTTTTAGTTTGTTTGTTTTTCTGTTCACCAAGTATTTGATCAAAAATACAGTAATACTGTTAAAAACCTTGTTAATTTTTTATATGCCTTAGTTTTAGTTTTGGTAGTACATTAACATAAAATTAAAAAATAATCACTTTTTTATGCTTTTAATTGTAGTTTCAGTTAATGAAAATAACCCTGGTTTTCAGGTTAATATTGAAAAAAGCAAAAATATAATTATTATTCTTACCTTCAAAATATAGGCTTAATCGTAGTTTTAGATAATGTTATTAAAAAGTTTTTTTAGGTTATTAAATAAATAAATAAATGAACAAACAAACAAACATTTTCCAAAAAAAAAAGTATATTTTATTTTATTTTATTTAATACCCCCAACATTTGGCTTAATAATATTTATATTTAAAAAAAAACAAGGCTGTAATTAATTGATCAAAAATACAGTAATACTGTACAAAAAATTATGATATGCCTCATCTTAAGTTTTTTCCTTAATTATTTTTAAAAATTAGAAAATAAAAAAGTACAATTTAGAATAAATGTTTTCCATTTGATTGTATTATAAAATGTAATTTATTCCTGTGCTGAATCATCAAAGCTGAATTTTCAGCATCATTGTTTCAGTCTTCTCTTTATTGTCATCCTTAACTAATTGAATGCATCCTTGCTAAATAAAGGCATTCATTTCATTTTGATGTCCTGAGCTGAACAAAATGACAGAAGCATATGAGGTCATGTGTAGTATTGTTTTTGTGGAAAGCGTCTTAAAACATCCAACAACTGCTGTGACGATCGTCAGACAGACAACAGGTGAGGAGCTGTGGACTGGTGTTTGTGAAGCAGGTACACCTGGTGCGTCGCTGCCGAGATTACATCTGTCAGGCAGAGAAAGTTGGCACAACTTTGGCCCGTCTTCGCTGCCAGCCCCGTCCGCCCACGTAAAGAGCCGCTCAAATCCCCGCAAGCTGTTTCCTCGGGCAGGCAGCGCACGTTTCATGCAGTGTAAGCGGCGCTGCTCCCGAAACACAACCCTGCCAGAGAGGCCCTGAGCTCAAATTGCATGCGGCACGCACCCTATCAATAATGCAGCGTCTTGGTTATTTGTTTACGCTCGTGGCTGGTGCCACTTCATTGTTTTTTCATGAACACCGTTAACCGCATATTTATGGTGAGTAACCGAGCGCAAACATCCACGCATGCAAATGCCGAGGCTACTAGAGCTGAGAAAATACAGCTGGAGATTTTCTCAGTCTTTTGATTTTATTTATATATAGCACTAGCTATGCATTTGCTCTGCTATTAATCATTTACTTAGAATTTGTAGCCATACAAATGTTTTAAGCTAAATTTAAAATATTTAACAGTTTAGTAGATTCTTAATCTAGTATTTTTATTATGTATTAATACTTTTTTATATTATATTATATTATATTATATTATATTACATATGCTCTAAAACTACTTAAAATGTCATTTTTAACATTAGAATTTGTAATCAATTACAAAAAGAAATGTCTCATGCAAAATTTAAAATGTTTAAAAATAAATTTAGGCAATTCTTCTGTTAATTGTATTAATACTTTTTGGTATTATATTTTATTATATTAATAGTATAATATAATATAATATAATATAATATTACATAATATAACAATATAATATAATATAATATAATATAAATTTGCTCTAAAATCAATTAAAATGTCATTTTACAAATTAGAAGTAGTCAATTACAAAAGAAATGTCTAATGCAAAATTTAAAATGTTTAAAAATAAGTTTTGTTATTTATAATAAATATTTATAATAAATTAAAAACACTTTTTGGAATTTATTATAGTATATTATATTACATTATATTATAAAAATAGAATTTGTAATAAATAAATAAATAAATAAATAATATTTTTTAATTTAATTTAATTTAATTTAATTTTATTTTATTTTATTTTATTTTATTTTATTTTGTTTTATTTATTTAATTCATTTTATTTAAGTCTTTTCGGCTCACCAAGGCTGCATTAAAAACATTATTAATTTTTTATATGCCTGTTAATATATATATTATATTAATCTGCTCTAAAATTAATTCAAATGTCAATGTCAATTATAAAATGTCATTTATAAAAAGAAAATGTCTCATGCAAAATTTAAAATGTTTAAAAATAAATGTAGTCAATTGTCATGATAATTTAATTAATACCTTTTGGTATTATATGATATTATATGATATTATATTATATGATATTATATGATATTATATTATATTATATTATAAAATTATAATTTGTAGTTAATTACAAAAATAAATGTCTGATAAAAAATTTAAAAAGTTTAAAAATAAATTTAGTCAATTCTTATGATAATTTTATTAATACCTTTTGGTATTATATTATTTTATATTACAATGTTATGTTATATTATTATTATTATTATTATTATTATATTATGTATGACATAAATGTTAGAATTTAAATTGTTTAAAAGTAAATTGGAGAAATCTAGTCAAAATCTAGTCATCTAATCAACATGTTTTGCACAGTTTCGCAGCACATCAATTCATGAAACAATCATATTCAATAATTTTCAGCAATTTGACAATGTTTAGCTAAATACATTTTGACTAAAAAAGACGACTTACTTAAAAAAACATTTATTTACTTATTTATTTATTTATTTATTTATTTCAGCTAATTACCAAGGCAACATTTCTTATTTCTCAAATAGTTCGAACTAACAAATAAAAACGGCATAGACATATTTAAAATAAACTACTACAATGGATAAAAACAGCTAAATTACTAAAACTTTAACTAAAACTAAAGTGAAAACAGAAAATATAACAACAAAATCTAATTCAAAACATTATCAAAAACTGTAATAGTATGCATCAATGATACTTCAATAACACCGGTTTGAGCTGAGTCACATAAATGAACACATTTTTGGGAATCTCACTAAAAGCGTATTCTAGCGCTGCCCGGCGTGATGAAGAACAGGCTGGGACGGGACAGCAGGTCAGGAGATCAGAGTGGAATAAACACCACGAATCCTAATAAGGCCTTTAATCCAGCCTGCATGCAGAATAAACCTGAGAGCCGTAAATAACACAGATAACAACCTACAGAGAAAAACACTTCCAAACAAAAGAGTTTCTCAACTCCACACTCCCTCATCAGCTCATCCACAGAAACTAAACCACACAAACGGACCGTCATTATGACAACACAACCATACGACCACCAATATTTACATAATCAACACATATTCAGTATTCAGCAATTAGACCCGCCCACCCACACATTCACCAATCAAAACAAAGCTCAAATACAGCAGTAGTCTTAAAGGTACAGTAGCAGAATTAAAAAAATAAATAAATCAGAGAGTGGAAAATGGTCATGAAAAACTACATTATGATTTTTTCTGGTGCAAAAAAACCATAAGGCTCCATTTCAAAACCCAGTGAGCTGCCTTGATGTATACTATCTACATAAACAGCTACTTTCTAAGGCAGCATCCAAATTAAAAATGGTTTTCATAAGCACCTGATATTAAACAATGTCCATGCATTACACCAATAACACTCCTCATTGAAGCACACTAAACCACAATTGATTACAAGTGAAATACTAATAAAAAAAATGAATGAATAAAAATAAGAATTCATAGTTTACACAAATATTCAGTGAAACAGTAAATTTCTACTTAGTTAAAAAAAATAATAATAATTTTAACTGTATATTAGTTTACTATTAATGTTAATTATTATTTTATTTTATATAATATTTTATTAGGTTATGTATTATTTTTTGTTTTATTCTATTTTATTTTAAAATTTATATTATATTTTATATTATGATTTATTTTATTATATTTTTATTTTATTTTAAATTATTTTATTTTATTTTATTTTATTGGTAACAAACAAGTCCTGTTTGTTAATATTACTTGATGCATTAACTAACAATACCTATATTATTTATGTTATATTTTATATTATTTTTTATCTTATTTTATTATTTATTTTATATTTTACACTATATTTTAACAAATATATTATTTTTGATTTTATATTAAATTTTAAATTATGTTTTATTTTTTATTATATTATATTATATTATATTTTATTATATTATATTATATTATATTATATTATATTTTTATTTTAAATTATTTTATTTTATTTTTATTTTATTGGTAACACTTTACAATAAAGTTCCATTAGTTAACATTACTTGATGCATTAACTAGCATTAACTATATTTATTTATGCTATTTTTTTCTATTATTTTTTTATTTTATTTTATTTTTTATTTTACTTTGTTAGTCTTGTAACTTTACTTGATGCATTAACTAACAAAAAGTAATACATTAATTATATCATTTATTAATCTTTGTTAACATTACTTAATAAATCTACAACTATTCATTGTTAGTCCATGTCTGTTCAAATCCATTAACAGATACAAGTTCTGATTTAATAATGTATTAGCAAACAACAAGATTAATAAATGATTTTTTTTTTTTTTTTTAATTAGTTTATACATATACAGAGTAAGGCAGTAAATCTGTATTTAGTAAATTATTATCCTAATTTTAACTTTTTGGTATTACATAATATTGAATAATAATATTGAAAAAAGCATCTGCTATATGCATAAATGTGTGTTATATTATAGTACATTTTATTATATTATAAGAGCAATTTATTTTAGTTCATCACAATGCATTCTGGCACTGCTTTGTCTATGAATGATATATGCAATCCTGCTTTAATATTTGGCCAGATTTAGATATGCAACTTTTGGAGCAGACTTTACACAGTGAGCACAACCGCAATGCCTCAAAATTCCACTCACTAGTTTTTAAGTGAAGTTGAGGGGAAAAGAAAACTGCTCCTGAGGTGAATATGACACTTTTAATGCAGCGCACATGCTAAGACTCAGTAGTGCAGTATTTGGGAGCCGTACGCCGGGGCTCCGGGCCTCATTTATCTGGCTGTGTTAAGGGTCACCCTGGTTGAGCCTCCATTTACTGCAGACGGGCCGCCGCTGACCCGCGTCATTACTCTCGATTTCATACGCGCGCAGATCTCATGCATCGTGATTGACTGCATATTGGCAACAAGGTTGTTTAACAGCGAGGCAGTGATAGAGCGAGAGCCCCTTGGCAGGTGTGTGTGTGTGTGTGTAGCTGAATTGGGTTTTTGTGGCCCAGTGTGATCATGTGTGCTTTAGCACACACATATATATATATATATATTTTGATGTGATGTATGTAGCAAATGATGTGATATATTTTGTAGAATTAACACGTTAACTAAATGCAATAGAGAAATGGAGAAAACATTCTGAATTCTGAAGTAATTGAAAAAAATTATCTGAGGGAAAAGACATAAAAAAAAAAAAGTTACTATTATTTTGTTTTTTTTTTATCATAATTAATATTTTATTTCATATATTTTTTATTTCATTTTAATTGTATTTAAAATTGTAATTTTATTTTCTATTTTTACTGTTATTTTATTTCATATTTTTATTTCTTATTGCATTTTATTTTTTAATTTATATTTTATTTAATTTCATTTTTTAATTTTTTTTATTGATGTGAAAAAAAATTAAAAAAAAAATATCTGAGGAAAACGACAGGAAAAGTTACCAATTCTCATTTATGTAATTGTTTTTATTTTATTTAAAATTTTTTATTTTATTTTATTTCGTTTTTTTTTTTTATTTATATTTTATTTTACTTCATTTCATTTTTTTTTATTGATGTGAAAAAAAAATAAAATAAAAATAAGACTATCTGAGGAAAAAGACAGGAAAAGTTGCTAATTCTCATTTATGTAATTGCTTTTATTTTATTTCAAATTTTTATTTTATTTTATTTTATTTCGGTTTTTATTTTATTTTATTTTTTAATCTATATTTTATTTTACTTCATTTCATTTTTTATTTTTATTGATGTGAAAAAATTAAAAAAGAAAATGAGGAAAAAGACATAAGAAAAGTTATTAATTCTCATTTATGTAATTGTTTTCATTTCATATTTATATTTTATTGTATTTCGTTTTTTATTGTATTTTATTTTTAATTTATATTTTATTTCATTTCATTTATTTTTTTACTGATGTGAAATTTAAAAAATATATATATCTAAGGAGAAATGCATAAGAAAAGTTAATAATTCTTATTTACGTGATTGTTTTTTTTATTTTATTTCATATTTTTATTTTATTTCGTATTTTTTTAAATTGTATTTTATTTTTTAATTTAGATTTTTTCATTTCTTTTTTTTTTTTATTGATGTGAAAAAAAACGCAATTGTTTTATCTTCTCAAAGCCAGTAAAATCATTGCATGGCTTTCCACAAGATAATCAATTGCATATAAACTAAACCAAGCTACACATATGGTGACAATCATTGCTTTACAAACAGCCCTGCCAGTGTGTTCTATTAAAAGTAATTAACCTGAATCAATACAGGCCCAGCATCACAGCACTGAAGTGTCGCACAATGAAAATATTTCTCCCTCTGTGTGTTTCAGACGCAGCATATTGACAGCAGAGAAAAACTTTAAACCAAAACACCCACCAGGCTGAGCGCGTACCGCAGCTGAAAATCAATATGCTGAAAATAGATGCTGAACTGTGGGTAGAAATAGACAGAGGTGGAACTGCAAAAGGGACAATCACTGAGGATGAATCAGGGGTCAGAGGTTAAAGATGTAGAGTAAAAAAAAAATTAACATTGGGAGATGATTAAAAAAAAAATAATAATAATTAACATGAACACAAAAATGACCCTACTTACTTTCTTAAAAATTTTAAATGGTAAATGGAAAAAAATATCAATATTAGGGGTTTGTTTATATTGTTATTTAAGTTAACTTGTATAACATGAAAATAAATAAATATTAATTTTATTTATTACTATATATACTTTATAATTTTATTTTTTTACATTCCATATATATAGCAATTTATATATATATATATATGTGTGTGTGTGTGTGTGTGTGTGTGTGTGTGTATTTAGTACATTTTTATAATAATTTAATACTAATAATATTTTTTATATTTTTTATAACTTTTTAACTGTATACTAGCTTGTTATTATTAATTATTTTATTTTATATTTTATACTTTTATTTATTTTCTTTTATATTTTTTGTTTTCTTTTTTATTTTCTTTTATATTTTAATTTATATATTTTATTTATAGTTTATTTAATTTTATATTTAAAACTTTAATTTTTATTTAATATTTTTTATTTTATATTTTAATTGTATTTAATTTTATATTTGTATTTTATATTTCATTTTATTTTATATTGTATTGTATATATTTTATTGTATTTTTTTGTTTTATTTTATATTTTAATTTTAATTGTAATTTTATTTTATATATTTGAAAAATGTATATATATACACACTATATGAATTGTAAAAAATAATATAAAATAATATAATAATTAATGAATGAATATAATAAAATATATATGGAATAAAAAATAAAGAAATTATTTTAATTAAATTATATAAAATTATATAAAATTTTAATGTAAATAAATAAAATTAAAATAATTTTTATAATCAACATTTCATCATCTACAAATATATCTTCATATATGTGTGCATTTGCGTACAAAATGTAAAAAAAAAAAAATACTAGTAAAATAAACAAATATAAAACAACACACATTACAGAAAATATAATAAATATTATATCTAAATATAATTCTACATAATAGAGTATCATGGGTTGAACAGACAAAAATTTTCATTTAAAAACATAACTCTGTCATTTCTTTTAATAAATGCACTTCATTGTTCATATGCAAAATGAAGTACGTAGTGTTAGATGTTTGTTTAACTAAAGCTATGCATGAACCTAACTAATAATGATGCTTACTTAGTAAACTATAAATATCACAACCTACATGTCACAATCCAATCAAACCCCAACTAATAAATTCAAGTCCTGCTCTGCATTATTTCCAACCGAATATTCAGTTTCACACGAAAATACATCACAATATGAGAGTTAATTGCATTGCAAATTGCGTTTGACGTTATCTTCAATAATTTCAAATGTACTTCAGAAGCTCAGAAGCAATCATCAAACCGTACAATTAAATGCAGACGTGAGCTTTGTTCTGCATGTTGTCACTGTAAATACTGCGCATTATCACGCGTGTCTTTATAGCAGCGGAAATACTAATGACTACAGAGCCATTTTGATTTTTCAGCCTTTTAAAAATCCATCTGGCGACTCAATTAGTGCGATTAAGTCCTAATCTGCGCAGAGGGAGACGTGTGGATGATGAGGACGGGACGTGATCAAACCTCTCAAACTAACAAAACCCAATGGCAAAGCACTTCCTGTTCTTCAAGCCGCAGCTCCGATTTTAACACTTCGCGTTCCCCGTGTTTCTCGCCCGCCCCCCTACACACACTTCTCGCTTCAGAGCGGCGCCAAGAAATACTCCATTTCCACAGAACGGCCTTTCTTTCGGTTGGCTTGCTTCAGCAGGGGAATGTGTGTTTTATGGTTGCCATCGCACTGCCAGCGTCTGATTGGAAATTTAATAGGCAGGCCCTCGAGATGCTGTTCCTCGGTCTCTCCTCTCCTCATACACACCAGAAAGCCAACGGGTCTATGAACGGCTCTGTGTGTCTATGAATTAACGCTCCTCTGTCTAGGTTGCTCGTCCTGCGGACGTTAGAAGAGAAACGACCATCGTTTGAATCAATGATCTCATTAACGGGTCACATTAAGTGCAAAACCTAGTGAGCTGTCGCCGCAGGCAGGGTTTTATCAGAATAGTTCATCTGAATATGAAAATTCAGGTCTTTATTCACTCACCCACATGTCTTTCCAATCCAAAATGTGGTTATTTTTTTCTGTATAAGTTCTGAAATGTGTAATTGTTGATTATAAAAACTGAAATTTCATACTGAAAAGTCTTAAAAATAAATGTTAAAAAAATATATATAAATTAAAAATTATATAGTTAAAATATATATATATATATATAAAAAAAATTTGTAAAATTTAAAATTACCTTAATTAACAAAAAATTTTAGAAATTACAAATTAGAACAGAAAACTCTGAAGGCAATTCTAGAATATATTTTGATTAAATTAGATTTATATTATATTATATTATATTATTTAAAAAAAAAATTATATTCATACAACTGCATTTTGATGAGCTCAGAGAGGGACTACATAAATATAGTAATAAATATATTTTTCCATACTTAAAAGTCTTATAAATAAACAATCACAGAAACTAAACATGACATAAATTACATAAATTAAAATTATATACATTTTAGAATTAAAATTATATAAATGAAAAATAAAAATTACTTAGAAATTATGTAAAGAAAAAATAAAATAAATGAAATGTATATATTTTTTTAATAATTAATTAAAAAAAAGAAAAAGAAAGAAAGAGAAAGAAAGAAAGAGAAATAAAGTAAGAAAGGAAGAAAGAAACAAAGTATAAACAGCTGTTTATAAATATACTTTTCCAATATACATTGAAATGATATAAAATAAAAATACTAATTATATAAATTAAAAATAAAAAAAATTGAAAACTCAGAAGGCAATTTTAGAATGGATTTTGATGAGCTTAGTTTGGAAAAACATTTTTAAATAATAAAAAGACACAATAAAAAATAAAAATTAAGATTTTAATTATAAATAAAATATAAATATACTAATAATTAAATAAACAATTATAGAAATTAGAAATTACACAAATTCCATAAATTAAAACTACATACATTTGTATACATTAAAAATAAAAATTAATTATAAATTATGTAAAGAAAAATAAAATCTATTTAAAAATGATAGAAAATTTAAATAAATGAAAATAAAATAAATTAAAATAATAAAATATAATTACCAAAGGCAATTTCAGAATGGATTTTGATGAGCTTGTTTGGGAAAAACGTATCATTAAATAATAAAAAAGGTAAAATAATAAATAAAATTGAAGATGCTGATTATGAATAACTTATAAATATACTACTAAATATACTTTTCCATACTGAAAAGTCTTAAATAATTATAGAAATTACAAATGACATAAATAAATTAAAATTACATCCATTATATAAATTCCAAAAATCTAAAATTAATAAAAAATTCTGAAAAGAAAAATGTAAATAAAACATTTAAAATAAAAATAAATTTAAAGACATTTAAAATAAATGAATTTCGATTAGCTTAGTTTTATTTATTTAAAATCAAATTTAACTTATTATTAAATAATAAAATAGGTAAAATTATAAATAAAAAAGACAAAATGTCACAACCAGTTGTGTCTATCATACATACCCTTATTAAAGTATGATATTGCTAGCTCTCTATTAAAATCAATTATGGCTTGAGTCTTCTGTGTGCTTTGAGTGACAAACACAAATACAATTTGAATTGATGCCTATGAAGTGTGCCTCAAATCGATCACTTCTAAACTGCTTTCCAGTTAGAAAGCTGTCTGTGAAGCTAGCATCCTATCTAAGCAATAAGAAGCAGGGGGGGTCAGTAGTTTTTGGAAGGGAGAGCCTTCATTTAGTGCGCGACACAATTATAATGACGACAGGTTTCATTGAGAGCAGCGCTGCCCCTCTCCCTTCCCCCTTTTACAATATTGGTTTAAATTATTAACCAGTCTTTTATGAGCGTTGAGGAACCCCATCCCAGGACGGCTATGTTTTACTGCATATGTGTGTGTGTTACTGAATAAAGAGCCGTGCCACAGCATCTGACTGTTTAAATCACGCAGTAGCGTGTGTGAATGTGTGATCATGTGCACGTCTGTATTAATGTGATGAATGCAGTAGATTACGCTGGTGGAGTTCACGCTATCAGCATGGCTGAGCTCTTTATTGCAATCTGAGATTGGAACCGGATGAAACTCAATCGTAGCTACAACGCCGAGAGGATTTCCCACTGATGAGCAATATCAAAACACAATACATTTAAATGAAAAAGCTATTATAAGTGTTTGCAAAGACAAGCATCACTATTAATATAACTCAGAGTGATTTGAACAAACCCGAAACACTAAATATTACATCTCAAGATGTGAATTATTCCTCAAATCATGCATTTTTTTAAGGAGAGTGTGCTGTTGCTTAGCTAAGTGATCAGACACACTGTTTTCACTTGCTGGATGACAAAACAAGTGAAATCGACACACTTGCACTTAAGAAGAACCTGAGCCATATCTAGACATCAGAATATCACAAGTCAAAACGTAAAAACTGCACTAAAAATTAATGCCATTTTCTGTGAATGTGTGAGACATCCAGTTCATTAGCTGCTGTAGGGAAATAATGAGAAAAACAAAGTGCAGTAAACGGTAGAACTGTCTGCACTACAAACCAATGTCTTCATAATTAAGATAATACACACGGCAGTATAAACAAGCTGTTTTGTACAGCTAAAAATAGCTGGAAGTGAATGACACCGGAAGACCCATTCAATTTACAAATGACCACGGCCATTCTTACAGGAAAAATAAGGTGGATATACAATATTAGAACAGGAGATGCAACGTTACATACAATGACAGGTAGAACAGTTGAACACTAAAACGACAGTCTGAATGTTGGATAAACAATAGTAGAAAGTTAGATAATACAGTTGAGGTCAAAAGTTTACACACACCTTGCAGCATCTGTTTTTACCAAAATAAAAGGCATCATACAGAATGCATGTTTTTTTTATTTAGTACTGACCTAAATTACATATTTGTAAACGTTTACATGTTTACATGATTTTGAGATCCTTCTTTTCACACTGAGGGACTCATATGCAACTACTACAGAAGGTTCAAACACTCACTGATGCTTCAGTAGATGAACCCAATGCATTAAGCGCTGGGGGGTGAAAACTTTTTGAATTTGAAGATCAGGGTAAATTGAACTTATTTTGTCTTCTGTGAAACATGTAAGTATCTTCTGTAGCTTCTGAAGGGCAGTACTAAATGAAAAAAAAAAATGATATTTAGACAAAATAAGAAAAATTTACACATTTTCATTTTGTTCAAAAGTTTACACCCCCAGTTCTTAATGTATAGTATTTCCTTCTGGAGCATCAGTGAGCATTTGAACCTTCTGTAATAGTTGCATATGAGTCCCTCAGTTGTCCTTAGTCATTGTTGGAAATGGTTCAAATACACAATAAAGCTGAAAAACCAAAGAATCTGTGGGACCTGAAGGGTTTTTCCTGAAGAACAGCAGGCAGTTTAACTGTTCAGGACAAACAAGGGACTCATGAACAACTACCACTAAAAAAAACACAGCTGTGGATCATTCAGGTAACAACACAGTTTTAAGAATCAAGCGTATGTAAACTTTTGAACGGGGTCATTTTTATAAATTCAACTATTATTTTCTCTTGTGGACTATATGTAAACATCTTTTATGTGAAATATCTTATTCAGGTCAGTACTAAATAAAAAACAACATGCATTCTCTATGATCCCTCCTATTTTGGTAAAATAATTAACATTTTGCAAATTCTGCAAGGTATGTGTAAACTTTTGACTTTAACTGCATGTTAGGAAGAACACTAGAAAGAACAACAGACAGAAGTTTGGAATAATAGATTAGATTAATTGAATGTTAGAACATTAGAAGGAATGATACAATGACAAACAATATAACACTAAATACAACCACAGAACATAAGAGCGTTACAACATCAAACACAACAGATGAACACTGGAACGACAGCACTTTAGAACAGTAAATAGAATGTTTCCACTTAGCGTTACACGTTACCCTTCTCATCCAAGATGTTCATGTCTTTCGCTCTTCAGTTCATTATGTTTTTTTATCAAAACATTTCAGGATTTCTCTCCATATAGTGGACTTCTATGGCAACCCTGAGCTTGAACTTCCAAAATGTAGCATAAATGCAGCTTCAAAGGGTTTTAAACAATCCCAGCCAAGCAATAAGGGTCTTATCTAGCAAAACGATTTTCTTAAAAAAAAAATTCATATACTTTTTAACCTCAAATGCTTGTCTTGTCTAGCTCTGCATGAAGTCTGTGTGACAGTTAGGGTATGTCGAAAAACTCCTCTCTCATTTTCTTCTCCAACTTCATTCCAAATCAACCTACATCACTGTTTTAGCTTTTTTGTAAAGGACGTTTGATCTTCTTTGCATGTTTACTTTGTAAACTGAAAATGTAGTGGGAGATTTTTGACATACCCTAACTGTCTTGAACCAGAATACACAGAAAACAACTGACTGTTTTGCTAGATAAGACCCTTTTTCCTCGGCTGGGATCGTTTAGAGCCCTTTGAAGCTGCATTTAAACTACATTTTGGAAGTTCAATCTCGGGGGCACCATAGAAGTCCACTATATGGAGAAAAATCCTGAAATGTTTTGATCAAAAACTATTTATTTACAACTGAAGAAAGAAAGCCATGAACATCTTGGATGACAAGCGGGGTGAGAAAATTTAAATTTTTATTCTGGAAGTGAACTTCTCTTTGAAAGTTTCAGCACTGTAATGAAAGATAGAACATTGAATAGAACAACGAATAGAACATTGGAAAGAATGTTATAATATCAGATACAACTGATGAACACTGGAACAATACACTGAACGTTAGACAGAACATAAGACAGATTGTTTGAATGTCAGATAGAACATTAGAATGTTGGAACAATAGATAGAATGACAGAACATTAGATAAAATGTTAGAAGAATAGACAATGATGGACAGATGGACGGATGGATTCCCCACATGCGCACCGCTTTATTAGGCCACTGCAGCGAAGAATCCATTAAACATTATGGAAAGTCCTAAAGATCTTTGTGAAGTCATCTTCACATCACTAAGCTCTAAAGCTGAAGCATAAGAGGCTGCCAGCATAACATTTACTGGTGATGCCACGACAAGACAATGAAAAGCACTGATAAGCCATTTGTTGTAACTATGAAGCATCCTCAGTTCATTTCTTCAGCGTTTATATGCAGGCTTCGAGGCAACACACAGAGCTATTTCCAGCCCCAGTGTGCCCATATTTGCTGACTTATCGCCACCTATGTGACAGCCGCCCTGTAGAGGCGTGTGATGAAGTGCCACGTTATGGCTAACTCCAGCCGACTGCGGCGACAAATCACAACACTCGCGTGACAGTGTGTTAGCCTGCAATCTCAAACAACCAGACGCTCCGCACGTGTGAGGCACAAGTTTATGTACACAATATGCACAGAATACTGTGTGACAACATATTAAACATGATGTGGTTGCAAACAAAAATATGCTTGCTTGCATGCACACTTAATCAATGCACATGTTCTGAATGGAATACTGCTGCATACTAAGCAGTTTACAAACACGCTATATGCTGCTGACTACCAAAAAAATAGTATGTGAAATAGTATGCAGTGCTAAGTGTTGCAAACAGAAGTATGGTACACAGTTGTCACATGACATCATTAGATTGCATGTTTAGTTAGAGCGGCGTCTAATTATCACCTCAGTTAACTGCCATTTACAATCTAATTTTGTGCAAAAATGTAACTTTGCGTGATAAGTCTAATAATAAAGGAGATTCATGTTTAATTTAGCATGCAGCATCCAGTTGTTGTCACAATAAGTAGTTATTTTTAATGTGCATTTATGATCCAATATTGCATAAAATGCCTTTGGCAGTTCATTTTCAAATCACAAATCACAAAGATGAGATTCATCACACTAAAAACAGAAGGTCAGTGCATTGCATTCTGGGATATAGTATCCAACACAGTGTTTTGGTAGTACACAACACATTTTCTGAAATATAGTATGCCGTTTGGATATTTTGTGCATTTAGAGAATTTGTATATAACCTACAAATTGCAAAAATAGTATGAGCAGTATGATAGTATGCAAGCGTACACAACAAAGTAAAACATTGCTCTGTGCCAAAAAATATATATATTATATTATATTATATTATATTATATATTAATGATTGTTATATATTCTATAAAATACATATAAATATATATTGAAGTATATTTTTTATTCCATTTTATTTATTTATTTATTTTATTAATAATTATTTATATATACGAGATAAAAGTAATACTTTAATTCAGCAATGACACAATGCATAAATCAAACGTTTAATTGTCCAAATTTAAATGTATTAATATGTATGTATTTATTTATTATTTATTCACTCATTTAATAAATTATTATATTATATATAAATATAAATATATATATATATATATATATATATATATATATATATATATATATATATATATATATATATATATACACAGGGGTTGGACAATGAAACCGAAACACTGGCCAATATAGTGTTGGAGGTTTCATGGCTATATTTATGCAGCCTGGTGGCCAGTCTTTACTGATCGCACATTCCACCAATAAGAGCAGAGTGTGAAGGTTGACTTTGTGCACCCAATAGCTCAAACATTGTACCCTGAAGGTGGTGCCGTGTATTAGGATAATAATGCACCAATACACACAGCAAGACTGGTGACAAGAGTGATTTGATGAACATGAAAGTAAAGTTAAACATCTCCCATGGCCTGCACAGTCACCAGATCTGAATATTATTGAGCCACTTTGGGGTGTTTTGGAGGAGCGAGTCAGGAAATGATTTCATACACCAACATCACATAGTGACCTGGCCACTGTTCTGCGAAAGGAATGGCTCAAAATCCTTCTGGCTACTGTGCAGGACTTGTATTTGTCATTCCCAAGATGAAATAATGCTGTATTGGCTGCAAAAGGAGGCCAAACACCATACTAATTGTGATCTAAACCCAGGTGTTTCAGTTTCACTGTCCAACCCCTGTATATATATATATATATATATATATATAAATAAATACAAAGCATGAAATGTACAGCATTAATGCAGTGTAAACTTCTTCAGACGTGAAAGTAAAAACATTTACAATGTTACAAAAGATTCTAATTCCAATAAGAGCTTTTCTTTTGAATTTTCTATTCAAAGAACCATAAAAAATATGATGCATCACAGATTCCACAAATTTTTAAACTGTGCAACAGTTTTCAACATTGATAATAATCTGAAATGTTTCTTGAGCAGCCAAATCAGCATATTAAAATGATTTCTGAAGGATCATGTGACACTGAAGACTGGAGTAATGATGCTAAAAATCAAGCTTTGCATCACAGGAATAAATTACAGTTTAAAATATTTTCAAATAGAAAAGAGTTATTTTAAATTATAATAATAATAATAATTCACAATTTTTCTGTTTTTACTGTATTTTTTATTAACTAAATGCAGCCTTGGTGAGCAGAAGAGACTTTCCAAAAACATTCTTACAAAACCGACCCCAAACTGAAGGTTTACTGTATATAATAATATTAAATCTTTTCCAAACAGGCTCCATATGTAAGCCAAACCCCCTTCCAAGGATTTAATCCAAAAATCGGTGCGAGACAGAAAGAGGAAGAGGTCATTTGTGCTACACTGGATCAGGATATGGCTGCACACAGGGAGAGGGAATCACCATCTGGGGTCCCATTTGTTGCTCACCTGAGGGGGCACCCCATAACCAGATGGACCCCCGAAATCACAGAGGCATGATGGTTACTGTTCTGACAGCCACTTAGCCATCAGCAGTCGCTTGCTTATAGCCAACACTTCCCGTCACACCTAGAGAAAGTCCTGGGCTCTATTTATGGGTCTGATTCTCCAGACAGACAGAGCTGCACAGGTGGAGTGATTAAACAGGGGCGTCTGTTACGTCTGAATGCACCGGTCAGGGTCACACAGGCTTCTATATTTATCTACAACATCTATCCGCTAACGAAAGCAGTAGATTTTACTAGAGGAATGGGTTTCTGAGTCACCTTCACAGCCTCAGCCAACTCTTACTGCCATTATTGTTTCTCTTGATATTCTAGAAGATTTTAGAACACTAAAAAGCTTTAAAGTCAAACCCATGCTGGAACCACATTGTAACATTAGAAGAAACAGAATGTTTAAAAATGTAATGTATTGTATTAAATGTAGTGTATATAATACGTAATAAATTGTATGGCATTAAAAATCTGTGTACGATTTTTAAAGGTGCAGGTTTGACTTTAATTGGATTAACTATTTCACCAAAAAAAATCAAACTATGGAATAATAATAATAATAATAATAATAATAATAATAATAATAACAACAATAATATTAACAACAACAACAACAACAACAACAACAACTGTATTAATAGTTCATACACATTACAAAAATCAAAAATAAATAAATAAACAATGAGGGCAAATGATTTTGTAAACTGTATTTAACATTTATTACATTAATAATATATATAATATTTAGGTTTTTTATTTTATATTTTTTTATGAACAGTATTGTTTTTGGTTTTTAACCTGTTAGAAAAGAAGCCTGAAAATCAATTATGATGTGTACTTTTCTGATACAGTGCAAGCATGGTGCCTGCAACATCAAGATCATGGGTTCGATTCCCAGTAAAATGAACAAACATGAACTGATTAAAAAAAACATTAATACAGTGTCAGTTTCTTCAGATAAAAGCATCTAACAAATACATACATGTATTTGTTTATTTAATTATTTTTAAATTATTCATTCATTTAAAAAAAACACATGTATTTATTTATTGAAAAAAGCATATTTTAATTTCTTTGGGGGGGTGTATTTATTCATTTATTTATTTATTATTCACTCATTTAATAAATAAATGTATTTATTTTTTCTATTCTTTTTGTTTTTTTTGTTTTTTGTTTATTTTTGTTTCAATTCTCAGCAAAACTAACAAGTATGAAATGTAAGCGTTAATAAAAGCATTTGCCAAATCCAAGAAAAATACAAGAAAAAAATACGTTACATACATCACATTTAAATGTATTTATTTATTTATTTACTTACTTACTCATTTAATAAATTTATTTATTTATTTTAAAAATGTATTTAATAAATACATTTGTTTAATTTTTGTATATATTTTTTTGTTGTCGTTTTTGAAATAGTGTTTTTTTGTTTGTTTGTTTTTTTAAATTCTGGTCAATATTAAGATTCAATTCCCAGCAAATGAAATGTACAGTATTAATGTAGTGTGAACTTCTTTATAAAAGCAAAAATCCAAATCCAAAAAGCCAAATCCAAGAAAAATCCAAGGAAAAAAAAAGTATTTATTTATTTAACTAATTGATTAACTTACTTATTTAATAAATGTATTAATTATTATTATTATTATTATTTTTAATATGGCTAAAATGTAATAGAAAGTTTCACATTGTGATGAAACTTTAAATGCATGTTTATTATCCTAAAGAAGGCAGGGGGAAAAAAATAGTTGGGTTATCATAATACAGAGTTAAACAACTGAAAGCACCAGCACACACTGTCTGAAAACCAATTAAATGCAAAGAAAATATTTATAGATTGCATATGTTTGCTGAACAGGTTTTGTTGTAATATAGAGTCAGGCAAGTAAAATTCAGTAAAACACGCCTGCAATCTAATGCTAGCATTGCATCATTTATTGCTCGCTAAAAATCATGTCATTGCACTGCATTTCCTTACATTAAGGCTAGAAAAAAAAAAAAACAGTATCACATGCAGTATATGAAGAAGTGCAGCAATATCCCACACCCAACTCTGATTGAATCTCAGACCAGGAAGTAAAATAAGAAAGTTAATGTGATGTTGTGTTGACTTTAATCATGACTGATCTGAGCCTGTGGTTATAATATGCAACCACACACAATTAAACCTAGACCTCAGCGTTCCCTGCAAAACATAACCAGCGCCCCCAAAGTCATAGAAACTACTGCAAGAAACATAACGGTACGGCCGAGCCGACATCACCCTCCGGCGCACTGTACGCTCATAAAGAGACTTTACTGACACCGCCAGCGCAGTCCATCATGGCACGTCTAATGCATGTTCACATCAGAGAGCCACATTTATTTCCCATCACAGACCAGAGTCTCCAAAAGGAGAGGGGGGGGACGCAGCGGTGCCGCAGCGCCTGTGGAAGCGTGACACCGTGGCTGTTTTAACGCGCCCTCGACACCGCCGAAAACACTCTGGAATACACTGATTTTGTGAGCCGCTGACACAAGCTGTCAGCTGAGACAAGAGCCCAGAAATGAATCAATGGACTCCACGTCTAAGTGGGAGGGAGGGGAGCGACACCAAACGCAGAAAAGAAAAGGAGACAAAGTGCGTTAATTAATTTTCCACAAGGTTTACGGCGAGCCATCTCAACAAGACAAATGATCTCATTTGCCGCGAGGAGCTGGAGACGTGGGCAAACAAACCCTGGCGCTGAGGCCCCGTCTTCAGATTTATCAAATGTTTTGGAGAGCAGAAAATGTGAATTTTATACAAACGGGTGTGCATAAGGCAAGACGTTCCATGACAGACACTCCCTATTCTAATTCTTATGCTTTCTGATTAGGGTTTGGAATCAAAAGCCATTTCTCGTACAGAATCGGTTCCATTTTTTAAGAAACACTGGGACGTTTGGGAATCACGAGGAATTTAACAGTTCTCTAATAGTCATTAACGATTCTGGTCCCATTAATGATTCCATTAGCACTTGTAAGGAACAAATACGTGGATTTATGAAATGCAATTTCATTGCTAAATGATGGGACAATTGCAGTAAAAACAAGTCTTGCAAAAGGTTTGTTTACACATACTTAATGATTTTTCACAGTCTTTTCAAAGGCAACATAAATTCAATCCAACAACATACTACATAATAAACAAACATATTTTTATAAAATACTACTGAGAAAACACATGATGTGAATCTTTAAGCATCCAGTCAGTAATTGCATTATAATGATTTGAGTCTCACAATTAATTTTAAGCTGTAGGTGTTTGATTCACTGCAAAGAACCAGTTCGTAAGAGTCATTCATTTAAGAGTCGGACTAAAAGGAATCATTTCAAAGGACTTATTTGTTTGAGAGTCTGACTGGACTGTTTATACTGCAAGTGTTCGATTTTCTAAAAAGAGTCAGCTCATTTATTCAGAAATCAGGCTACACCAGATGCATTGTATTTGATTCACTAAAAAGAATCAGTTTAGAGGAGTCATTTGTTTGAGAGTCGAACTGAACTGTTTATCATGTGTGTCTGATTCTCTAAAAAGAGTTAGTTCATTTATTCAGAAATCAGGCCACAGCAGATGCACTGTATATTCTGATTATTTCACAGGAGTCATTTGGAACTGGATTACAATGGTTGCATAGGAATCATCTGTTCAGGAGTCAGATTACACAGGTTGCGCTTTGTGTTGATTCACTAAAAAGAGTCACCTCATAAAGAGTCATTTATACTGGACTTATTCTACACTGGTTGCAATGCAAAAAGAATCAGTTCAGAGGAGTCATTAGTTTGAGAGTCAGGCTGCACTGTTTATGCCATATGTGTATGATTCTCTAAAGAGTCGCTCATTTATTCAGAAATCAGTCTAAACTGGATCCACTGTAAAATTTGATTCACTTAAAAGAATCAGTTCAGAGGAGTCATTTGTTTGGTAGTTGGACTACAATGGTTGCACTACATGTTTTTGATTTACTAAAAAGAGTCAGTCTACACTGGTTTTTATACAGGTTGTGTGTCAGTCTACACTGGTTGCAGTGCATGCAGAATTACTAAAAAGAACCAGTTCACAGGAATCATTTGTTCAGGAGTCAGACTACACGGGTTGCGCTTTGTGGTGATTCACTAATTAGAGTCACCTCATAAAGAGTCATTCATACTGGAGCAATTCTAGCAATGTATGGCTCTGACTCACTAAAAAGAATCAGTTCAAAGAAATAATTTGTCTGAGAGTCAGACTGCACTGTTTATACCACTTGTCAGATTCTTTAAAAAGCGTCGGCTCATTTATTTAGAAATCAGTCTACATCGGATGCACTGTAAACTTTGATTCATTAAAAAGAATCAGTTCAGAGGAGTCATATGATCGAGAGTCGGACTGCACTGTTTATACCATAACTGATTCTCTAAAAAGAGTCTGCTCATTCATTCAGAGATCAGTCTAAACCTGATGCACTGTAAAATCTGATTCACTAAAAAGAATCAGTTTATAGAAATCATTTGTTCAGGAGTCAGACATCACAGGTTGCGCTTTGTGTTAATTCACTAAAAAGAGTCACCTCATAAAGAGTCATTCAAACTGAAATTATCCTACGCTGGTTGCAATGTATGCTTCTGATTCACTAAAAAGAATCAGTTCAGATGAGTCATTGGTTTGAGAGTTTGACTGCACTGTTTATACCGTACATGTCTGATTCTCTAAAAAGGGTCAGCTCATTTATTCAGAAATCAGGCCACACCAGATGCACTGTATACTTTAATTCACTGAAAAGAATCAGTTCAGAGGAGTCATTTGTTTGAGAGTCGGACTGCCCTGTTTATACCATATATGACTGATTCTCTAAAAAGAGTCTGCTCATTCATTCATAGATCAGTCTAAACCGGATGCACTGTAAAATTTGATTCACTTAAAAGAATCAGTTCAGAAAAGCCATTTGTTTAAAAATTGGACAACACTGTTTATACCATATGTGTTTGATTCTCTGAAAAGTCGCTAATTTATTCAGAAATCAGGCCACACTGGATACACTCATGGCTCTTATAAATGATTCTTTTTGATCAAAAAGTTGTTAAAAAAGACTTTTTAACTATGAAGAGTTTAATTTAAGCTCTCTCAGCATATTAAACTAGAACAGGATACAGTATTTTAATATACAAAACAATTAAAATACATCATGAAACTTTAATTAGTGCAATTACTGACTGGTTATCCATAGTTAAAGACACACAATCAGAACAGGCTTTTTCTGTAATAAATCATACTTTAATTCAAAATTAAGAAATATACTTCCTTTCTTAAAAAGTAATTAAGTAGAACCAGAATCATTTAAATGCACTACCATTGCATATTTCTGGTATCCACATCCTAGAACAACCCATAAAAGCAGGCTGGACCCAAAGAAAAGCGATCTAGATCAGCGTGTAAATTCACTTTCCCACCTCTGTCCAACACATGAAGATTTATGGGCTAAGAGGCGTGATATTTAGTACCACATGAACCCACCTGGGTTCTTCAGGGATTCTGATGTTACACTGAGACGAGCTCGTCTCCATCCAGCAATCGAGAGCAAACACAAATCAAGCTCAGCCTGGCAGAAACAAAATGGTAATGCAGTCATTAGGTCATTAAGATTAACTGCACTGTCATAGAAAGACTCTACACGACCATTAAATATATTTTTATGTATCTGCCACACATTCATTTGCATACGGTGAGTAATGAGACGAAGATAAACAAATAATGCGCCGCTCTTGAATTTATCAAAGAGGTGCGTGCTCCCGGTAGACTGTCCATACGCATTGCTTTAATAGGCACTCAAATCGCCTAATGCGGTGCCATCAAACACGATATTGATGATAATCTAAAACACACTAACCAAGGCTGCATTTATTTAATCAAAAATACATATTACAACAATTTCTGAAAGATCATCTGACACTGAAGACTGGAATAATGATGCTGAAAATTCAGCGTTGCATCACAGGAATAAATTACGTTTTTAAAAATATTCATATAGAAAGCAACTATTTTAAATGATAATAATATTTCACAATTTTACTGCATTCTTGGTGAGCAGAAGAGAATTCGTAATTCTTCTAATCTTTTGAATGGTAGAAAGACAGCATGAGTGGAGCTAAAAACGTCATGCAATAAAGCTGCAACGGGCCCAACACCGAGCCCTGGGGCACACTGCTCGCTTTGAAAAGACGTCAAAACATCTCCCGTCCGAGACACGAAGAGATGAAATAAAAGATCTGGAGACATCTATCCCAGAGCGAAGACCTACTACCAGCAATTAAAAAGAACCAGGACTCACGTCTGACTGACTGACCTTCAGAGAGGTATCCCACACTGCTCTTTCCCCGTGTTTATCAGTCAAGCGTGCGTGTTTATCACTGTCAGCCGAGATTATGTGTGCACGAGAGCAGCAGGGCCGCGCACAGTTGGTGAGCGGACGCAGGATCCCAGAGCCAGCTGCTGGGGAAGAGCGAGACTGCTGACGGGCATCTGTTCCCGGTGCTTCCATGGGGCTCGAACGGCGGCCAAGAATGCCGGCGTGTTGGAAACCGAAGACGGGGCATAATATTGACACCTGTTCTGTGAAATATTAATGTTTGTCGTAAAGGCTACAGACTAATGCATCTGTGTGCTTGTGCATTAATGACATGTGTTGGAAATTCTCACGAAACAAACACCGTCGCTCTGATTGTTCTGTAAAGCGCACACACAGAAAATTTCCATAGCGAATCAAAAGATCACAGAAGAGTAAAGTCAAGACAAATTAACTGAATGAAAGTGAAGTCAAAATGCAAATTGCAAGAGAGAAAAAAAAAAAGATATCTCATTAGACTTTCTAGATGTTTGGCAGCCTCAGTTGCTAGTAATGAGCAGTCTATAATGAGCAGTTACTGAAACTCACTGTCTCTTAGCTACAAGAAAAGGTGAGACTCTTCGCCAACAGGCTGAAAACGAGCCTTCGCGCACCAACAAATCACCTCAGCACAGGGCTGCGCCGTATATCGAACCGTGAAAAGGTAGAAATGTGTCAAGCGGGAGAGATTCTGCTTTGTGGTTTATATCACAAAAAATCTGACACCAAGTAAAAAAACATACTGTGCTAACCGTGCCTCAGACACCTGTCAGCTTCATTGATTTTAATGGGACGGATTTAGTTCTTGTGCATCATCAAATTCTCATCTAAATATAATAGTTTTTTTTCCAATAAAAATGCTAATAGAATTGGTCCAGAGTTAAAAACATCTTGAAAAATGATTTAAGTAAGTTATCCAAGGTATACATTTCTAGTAATTGTGCAGTTAATTTTCATATTGTGTTTCAGAAAGTTTTGGAATATTTTTCCTCTCCCCAAAGTTGTCACTACCGAAATACAGTAAAAATAATTTAATTAGAAGGGTTATATTGACCTATTAAGATTTTGCTTACATCTACATTGTAAATATATTTTTTTGCTAATTTATATATAAAAAAAAAAATTCCAGAAGTAAATCAATAACAATTACATTTTTAAAAATATTTCAAATGTAATTTATGATATTTGTTGCATTTTGAATACAGTTTTTTTTGTAAAAGGCAAAAAGTTGATCAAACTGATTTCAAAGTTAAGGATTCATTAGTCTGAATATACATTAAACCAAAAATGTTCATAACATCTTAGCTGATAATTCTGTATACCATTCTGGTTATTTTTCCTAACCGACAGCCGGCACTCGTTAACCAATTATTAACCGTTAACCGACAAGATTATTTTCAATTAAAATAGAATTATTTTAGAAAGGTTAAGTGACCGTGACCCATTAAAAATACCAAAATGTGTTTTCCAGGGATTAATTTTACATGCGCAAAAAAAGCAGCAAACAACAGAACATGAGGATTCCCATAGGCTCATCACATTATGCACCTGCAACGCTTCTGCGAACGGAGAAAAACGCAATAAACCCAAGCTGAATTAATGTATAGGCCTATACGATAAATATTTTTACTTAATTAAAAAACACAGAAAAAAAACTGTGCAACAAGTAGCTTGTGTATGCAGAGTTTTGGTTCATTATTCTGTTAATTTTCTTTATTTTACAAAAGCACAAAGATTTGTTTTTATTGTGAATGTACAAAAATCAAAGCAAAGCTTTTACAGTGATTGCACCGGCGCCGTACGCGCACACACAGTTAAGCATTGCTAACTTGACAATGCAGCCTTTCCATTATCATAAAATACAGTCAGCCAGACATATTGCTTTAAAAAAAATCACATTGCTTAATCGTTATCAAAGTACTGCCGTGATATTATGCCAAACAATTTGTTTTATGTGGGTATTGGAATGCGAGTAAAGTATAAAACCATGTTTACATAATAAATAATATTTTGGCATTCAAATACATCTCATTATAGGTGATTTATCTTCTTTTTTTTTTCTCTCAAAAAAGCAATTTTATTTTATTTTAAACCGTTTAACTGATTGTATTAAGCTGATTGTATTGTCAGTTAATGGTTAACTGGTTAAAATGATCACCTCTACTATATATGTTATTTTTGACAAAACATTCCATGTTTTGGTAGCATAACTTTAACTTGCATATTAAAACACTTCTAAGACATACTAAAATACCATAACTGTCTTAAATTTTGTTTATTTCCTCCAAATAAAGGATTATTATTTGTCACTACCAAAACAATGATGACATGTTTTAGTTGTGACAATTTTACTGGATAACACCCAAAAAAACAAAAAAAAAAAACAAAAACAAAAACAAAACAAAGATGTCACTACTGAAACGCCACCAAATGTTTTGGTCGTGACAATTTTAGATACTTTTGAACCTAGCTCAAAGATGCTAATAAGCACATGTTTAGCTATAGCACAGATCTGAACAGTGGTGCACATAAAAAACTGAATGTTATGGAATAACTCCCAAGAAAATGTTTAATCATAGAAAAATGGTGTTCCATAATAATGATGTTCTTTAAAGTTGCACACAGATTCTTCAGACTTTTGAACACATTTACCTCAAAAAGATAGGGCCTATCTACTCAACTTGTAGCTCTGTGAGAGAGATCTTAAATTTAGGGGTGTAGCCAGTAAAAATCAGTCTCAGCCAATGGACCAAATCATACAATGTTTCAGTAGTGACATGAAAAATGCGGGACGTATTTTTTCATAATTTACAAATAATTTTTTTTGTTTGTTTTTAACCTTTTAACTGTCACTCCTATCTTGAACATAGACATAAAAATGCACTATCCAAATTTAGATTTTTATATTTCATGAACGAAAACATTTTGTAATATGATTTTGATGTACAATTTTCATGGTAATGCAATGTCTGATTTGAAAATGGTTTTCAAAGGATGAATTTTGAGATTTTAAGTTTTCAGGTGATATATAATTTCTTAAGATTTCTACTGCATGATAGGGAAAAAGGCAACGAAGAAAGTCTTTTTGTGACAAAGGTCAGAACTCCTGTTATGATGTAGATTTCTGAGGTGCACTCTTGTCATAAATTAATCTATTACTTTTCCTACATAATTTGTAACACAAAAAAAGTGGTAAAATATCCATTTAGGAGTCTTAGACCTTCCCAACGATATATAGTTTGTCACAATTAGATTAGGATTTATTTGTAATATGGTGAAGTAAACTTAAGCGTCCCACAGAAGTTAAAAGGTTAACTTCACTTTTTAAAAGAATCAAAAAGATACTTTAAAAACAACAATACAAAAAAAAATACAAAAAAAAAAAATTTACTTCAATATCATTTTCATAAGTTGAAATGTAGGGGTTAGGGTTTGGGACAGCCACCTCCCAGTTGAAAGTACCTAATAAATGATGATTTTATATATATATATATATATATATATATATAATATATATAATATATATATATATATAATATATAATATATATAATATATATATATATATATATATATATATATATATTAGCACATTTGAAGGCACATTTGCACACCATAGATCTGTGAATTTTGCATTCTACTTCAACTCTTTATATTTTATTCTATTTTATTATATTTCTATTTTTATTTATTATTTTTATTTTATTCTATTTTATTATTTGTATGTAACGTAATTCAAAAGTCATTTTATAGCTAAAGCTTTTTTTTGTATTTTTTTCTTTGTTTCTAATTTGTAAAATTATATTTTTCTTACTTTATACCAAAATGTTTCTTTTGATCTTAGGTCATCAGCAGTCGTATAAGCATTTCACTTCAAATCATACTGTGTATGACTGTGTATGTGACAAATAAAATTTAAATTTGATTTGATTTTTGAATTAAGCATACTGATATTTTAAATATTGTTGGTTTCAATAGAAAATTGAAGGATCTTAGTAAACATCTAAGATTTAAATACTTAAATGCTTTTAAATGTGTTTTTTTGGTTTTTGGACAGCAGTTTGCACCAATTCTGTAAAACGGCTCATATACAAAAAAATGCAGCGCTCCTGTGATATATAATTAGCCGTGCTCTCCATCCAGCTGTGCTCACGCGTCCGGGCGCAGTGAAACAAAGCAGTGTGTCAGTAGACCAGCGATGACCTTCAGATGTTCTCGTGGCTCCTGTGTGAAGGAGGCTTTGCATATTTACTAATATGGCTGTCATGAACACTACTGATAAAGTGGGAGGAAAGCTATTTAGTGTAACCTTGCCTTCAGGCATGGGTTTCGCTAATGATGCCCGGATTGCCGGAGCTAGTCAAAATAAAATGTTAATGCATTAACTTTCAGTGTATTGAGAGTTGGTACTGGTACATTCACTCAGCTACACAACTTAAGGCCTTTCGTGAGTCACACCATCAACACGGCCATCAAGAGCCACTATGACCTCCACATCAAAACCACTGCAGACAGCAGCAGCCAGACTGCTAGACTTTACAATATAAATGCTATTCACTGAACAATAACACATATGTAAATAAAACATACTTCTACACACACACACACAAACTTACAGGACTTCACATACATTTTACTTATATTTTTAACATTAGATATTACATTTTTATGTTAAATCCACTATTGTGTTACACAACCAGACAAAAGTTTTTGAACAGTAGGATTTTCAATGTTTTTTAAAGAAGTCTTTTCTCTTCACCAAACATGCATTTATTTGATCCAAAGTACAGCAGTAACATTTTGAAATATTTTTACTATTTAAAAGAACTGTTTTCTATTTGAATATATGATAAAATCTAATTTATTCCTGTGATCAAAGCTATATTTTCAGCATCATTACTGCAGTCTTCAGTGTCACATGACCATTTAGAAATCATTCAAATATGCTGTTTAAGAGACATTTATTATTATTATTATCAATATTTAAAACAGTTGAGTGCATTTTTTAGGATTCTCGGATGAATAGAAAGATCCAAAGATCAGCATTTACCTGAAATAAAAAGCTTTTGTAACATTAAACACTATACCATTCAAAAGCTTGGGTTAAGTGTAATTTTTACTTTTAATTAAATTTAAATTAATACTTTTATTTAGCAAGGATGCTTTAAATGGATCAAAAGTGTTATAGAAATAAAGATTTCTATTTCACATAAATTCTGTTCTTCTAAACTTTCTATTCATCAAAGAAACCTGAAAAAATTAGCTGTTTTTAACATAATAGTAATAATAATTATTATTGTTGTTGTTATTATTATTATTTATTTATTTATTTATTGCTATTATTATTATTATTATTATTATTATTATTAAATAAGAATTATTTTTATTATTATTATTATTATTATTAATGTTTTTTGAGCAAGAATAAATTGCATTTTAAAATATATGCCAACAGAAAATTACAAGAGTACAAATATTTCACAATTTTACTGTTTTTGCTGTATTTTGGATCAAATAAATGCAGGCTCAGTGAGCAAAAAAGACTTTAAAAAGCTTAGTAGTATCTTGGTAGTAGTACTTTTTCATTGGAAAAGTAATAAAATTACAGTAATTAATTACTTAGTAAACCATTACACCTAACAATATAGATTATTCTTAGTTAAACTTTATTAATTGAATAATAATAATGTAATTAATTAGTTAATTTAACAATAATAATTAATGTCACATTTTGTAATTTAAACTTTATTATTTAAGTAATAATAATAAAGTCATAAATATGAATAATGTAGTGTATATGTACTAAATAAATTACTACTTTATCATTTACAATTTATATAATTATATTATTATATTATAAATTCATAATCAGCTAAAATGTATTTATTTGGTACTATATATATATATATATATATATATATATATATATATATATAGTTATTTGGTACTATATGTATATAGTTAATTTTTCTTTATGGAATTATTTATTTTATTATATAAAACCTATGCGTTTAATTACAAAAATAATATTAACAAATTAGCCTGGTGCTTCACTCTTTCGTTCACTGGCCAATAAATCATTTGAAAGACACTTTAAGAAACACACACAGTCATATTGACAATCCAATCACAATCGGTAGATTTCAATCAGACGTTGATGAGCATTTCTGTCCTCCCAATATGTCATTATAGGCATTTCTCCACGCACCTCATTCTCACAGCTCCGCCCCTTCTCTCACAGTCCCACCCTCTTCTCCTTCACAGCTCCGCCCCCTTCATTCACTCTGCAGTCAGAGCTCCACCTCTACATTACAATTCACATAATCTGTTCAAGGTAGTGTGTGAAAACAGATTTATGATTTCCAAACCATAATATTAAAAAATATATATACATAATATATGATATACTTTTCCAGATGATTTTTAAAGTGCACATACTTTTGTGCTGACATTGACCTCATTGTCTTGCTGAGATTTTTTTTACACTTCTGAAGTTTGGTTAAACTCTAACCTGACAAACACACTGAAAGCTGCTACTAGTACGGGCCGCATGTGAAATATGAGCGAGCTGGGCCGTATGTTAATGCAGTATAAGGACTAGCTGTCTTCCAGCAGGATTATCAGCGTTCAGCAGCAACCTGATTCACAGATGAGGCTCAGATTGACAAAAGGGCTTTGATAGTGTCGACTGCAGCAGGAACCCGCAGGGAAGAGCCAATCAATAACAGTGAGACGCTGATAACACGGTGTCATTGACTTCTGATTGTCCCAGACTGCCTGGCCACAACACTGACAACTTAAATTTCACTCTGGTGAAACACACAAACACACACACACACACACACACACACACACACCACACTAAAAGACATACTTGAGTCATATTTCAAAAGCAATACGACTTTTATTGTCGTGTTTAGTTTTTGGCATTTTAAGTTAGACGCGTTTAATGTAGCTAGCTAAGCTAACGGCAAACCACCTGCTGCAGTCAGAGCAAGTGTAACGATAGTTGCAGCATTCACGCGCTTCTCGGATGGTCTCATTTCCAGACGATTTGTGCTTTTAATTCGAAATGGATAGTAACTACAAAGATGACTTGGATTTCTATCACCAAAGCTTTCCGACGTGCACGTGAGTTTTCTCATTCAGTAAATACATTTTCTGATCATTCTGACACCCCATGAATGCAGTATTTAAATTTAACTAGCGATCATGCATGTTGATGAATCAATGCTTCTACATCCGTGTCATAGCACCAGAAGACAAATATTTCAATCGACAGTTCAGGCATTTAAGTGGCACCAAAATGAGGCACCGTTCTGATTCGGTCCAGTACATACCAGTCACATGGGTTTTGGTACCCAACCCTAATTAATATCGGTTATTCTCAGTTAACTATACTTTATTTATTTTTTGTGTTGTGAAAGTGACATCATGACAATCAAGCACATTTTGCATTACTATGCAAAAATAAATAATACAAAAATACATAAAATAAATAATAAAATAAATTAAACTCCAGTAATACAGTAATAAAAATTATCCTGTTTTATATGCATTAAAAATTAATACAGGCAATATTACAAATATATAAAAAGTACTATAAATATAAAAAAATGCATATATTCATTAAGTTATATATGTAATAATATTTTAAATGTTAAATGCAATAATATTTATGCATTAAGTAATACATATAATTTTATTAATATATAAATCTTGCATAAATATATTTAAAATGAAAAATATATAGATTTATTTTTTATAAAATATGTTATTAATTATAGTCAAATTAAATTACCACTTTATACCATTATGCATATTTACCTTTGTATTTTGCATATGTAAAATTTAATTAAAATTGCACATCATATCATTTATATAAAACAATTACAGTAATAATACATTTAATATCTAGCATTTTTTACATTACCTTTACATTGACATTTTAGAAATGCAGTTTTGGGTAAATGTCCATAAATGTCAAATAAAATTGTGACAAAAAGAAGAATAAAACTTTTTTTTTTTTCCTCTCTTCTGATTTGGGGTTAAAAAAATGCATTTCTTTTAAGGTTTACTCATTCACATTTTATCACTACATTCACAAGTTCACAACAACGGTCACTTTGGTCACAGACATCACTGTAGCGGTGAAAGGCTATCTTTGTGTGGAGGTATAAATGTTTGTCTGGGCTTTTATTGCTGGAGAGGGCAGACAGCAGAATGTCTGGCTCCACATGAAACCTGTCTGCTGGCAGAACGCAACGGTCAGCGCAATCTGACCTGAAGGGTCTCCCACCTACAAACACCTCTCCTGGCGTAGTGAAATCTCTCCATCTGCCGCGTGTAAGCCGGTCAAACACAGTCCAGCACTGCAGCGCAGACAGACAAATAACAATCCCGTTCAGAACGTCTTCATCGCAACAGATCGTATGAGGAAATAAAGGTTTATTAGTATTGAAGAAAATGTGCATAATGTGCAAAACAGAATATAATGGCAAAGCACTGCTATGTGGTTGCTAAGTGGTTCTGGCATGTTTATAGGGTTTTGCTGAGTTGCACTCTATCATCCACCAGTCCAACAGAAAAAAATAAATGCATTAATAATGATGCGTTATCAAGCACTTTCTCAATTCGCAATTCTCTTATTAAACTCAATAAAACAAAAAAAGAAAAAAAAAAAAATCTCTTTAAAATCTCTGTGCTTTTTTCTCAGAAAGCAATGCGATTCAGTAAAATGCAATGGAGACTTAAACTTACAATAGAAAGTCAAATATCTCAAGTATACGCATGTTCATATGAATTTTTTTTCGATTTTGCCATTTTTTAGGTTTATTACAGTTAATTAAAACTGAAATTAAAACCATTAAAATTATATTTTCATTACTTAAAATAAAATAAACATTAACTGAAATAAAGAAAATGTTAAAAAAGTTGTCATTACATCTCTTCCCATTTTAATTTAACTTGATGTACTAAAAGAAATAAAACTGAAATAAATTACTAAAATGAATTTAATAATTTATATATACACTATTATAGAATTTTACTAAATTACATACTGTATATGTACTAAACTAAATCATTAGTTAATCAGGCATAATTTATTGAATTATAATATTATAAATTTAGAATTATATATATTTTTAAGAATATATATATGGAGATAATTGTAGTTGAAGTAAATAAACATTTACTGAAATAAAATACTCTAAAAAGTTTTTATTATAGCTTTTCTCATTTTAATTAAACTGAAATAAGTATTAATATATATATATATATATATATATATATATATATAAAATAAACTAAACATTAACTGAAATAAAATATAAAAAAAAAACATTAAAAAACAGAATTACTAAAGCTTTATCTAAAACTAAAAATGACAAAAGGAAAATATTAAAATAAATTGTAATCTAATATTAAATTAAATTTAAATTTAATCTTATTTTAAATATTCAAATATTATATAGAAATATTAGTTTAAGCTTGATTTATTTTCATTTAAGCTTTTTCTCTGAAGTTTCTAAAATCCTTAAATAATCCTTAAATCTAGATCAGATAGATATCTAGATAGATAGATAGAGAGATAGAAAGTTAATGTTTAAATGAACCGCAAAGAAGCACTTGTGAGCAATGAAAGAGTGATAAAAAGTTGGATAAACATCTTTATACTGACTTTCTGCGTGACCTTGGAAGCTCTTCTTCACATATTCATCATATGCTGTATATACAGTTACTCTTTCATCTATAACTTGCAGCTCTTTGAGTCCCAAATCCTGTCAGAGCTTCGCACCGGTGGGTTTGTGACTAATGCCCGTCCTATACTGTACCCACAGATCCATCCCGATCCAGCGGGACGCTCGCACTTCAACCTGTCACTGCGAGTTTGCGTTTGATCAGTATATTAATACAGAAGGAGACAAATCTGCTTGTGCGGCCCATCTCGACAGACACGAGCCGTTCGTTCTTCTGCGATCTGCCTGTGCGATGGATCACAGCGGCTGGATTATTCATCTCTCGCTCTCTGAACTCTCTCTGAAGGGAAGCCAGCGGCCGCCGGGGAAAACAGACCCGAGGATTGATTCAGCTACAGCGGGACAGACTCACATCTTAACTTCAGCGCCTGGATGCTGGGAAAGCAGAGCTCCTCCGGCATGGGAGAGAAGACGACGATGAGAGCGGGAGAATTATACATGCATTAAAGGGATAGTTCACCCAAAAATGAAAATTCATCTTCAGTACACAAATTAAACTATTTTAAGATATGCAAAAGACTGTAAACCCATAAATCCATCTGACGTTCTCCTTTAAAATAAGCATTTTTAACAGGCTCCTATGTACAGGTACCGCTACTTCTGATTGGGCTGAGGATGGGATTTAGCAAGTTTAAAGTAAAAGTATTTGATGGACGTATACTATGTGTTGAGAGCATTCACTCAGTATCATTATCTCATTTTTGACCGAGATGGTTTTAAAGGAGAAGTCCACTTTCAAAACAAAGATTCACATACAATATACTCACCCCATTGTCATCTAAGATGTTTATGTCTTTCTTTCTTCAGTCGTAAAGAAATTGTTTATTGAGGAAAACATTTCAGCATTTTTCTCCATATAATGGACTGATATGGTGCCCCGATTTTGAACTTCCAAAATGCAGTTTAAATGCGGCTTCAAACGATCCCAAATGTTGTAAACAATCCCAGCTGAGGAAGAAGGGTCTTATCTAGCGAAACAAATGGTTATTTTCATTAAAAAATACAGTTTAAATACTTTTTATTCTCAAACGCTTGTCTTGCCTTTCTCTCCCTGAACTCCAATTGTATTTTCTCTCTCAACTTCAAAAATCATTTCAGAATCATCCTACATCGCTGCAGAAGTACTGACCCAGTCTTTGCAAAGTGAACATGCAAAGATGATTAAACACCCTTAACAAAAAAGGTAAAACAGTGATATATGACGATTGTGAAGTTGAGGGAGAACATGAGTTGGGAGTTTTTCGACATACACTAACTGTCATGAACCGGAACAAAAACAGTCCAGGCAGAGTAAGACAAGACGAGCGTTTGGCATTAAAAGTATATAAATTGTATTATTTTTATGAAAATCACAGATCGTTTCGCTAAATAAGACCCTTCTTCCTCGGCTGGGATCATTTACAACTGTATTTAAACTGCATTTGGAAGTTCAAAATTAGGGGCACCATATCAGTCCATTATATGGAGAAAAAGCTGAAATGTTTTCCTCAAAAAACAATTTCTTTATGACTGAAGATAGACAGACATGAACATCTTGGATGACAAGGGGGTGAGTACATTATATGTGAATCTTTGTTTTGGAAGTGGACTTCTCCTTTAAAAGGATTTTACATCTGAACTCGTCATATATAAATAATATTACTATCGATATTTTATAGGTTGTTTTCAGTACTTTTTCAGTTTATTAAGTTTATAGTTTGTCTTTACATATATTATTTTATTTTAGATTTTTATTTGAATTCGTTTTAGATTTTTATTTTACAATTTTTATTTCATTTCAGATTTTTATTTTATTCTAACATTTTATTTACATTTTTTATTTTATTTTATTTTTTTTATTTAACTTCAGCTCAAAAGCAGTGAGAATGTGGCACGAGACTTCAAGTGTGAATTTCTCAAGTTTTTCTAAATAGTTTGCACCTAAAGTCAAAATAAAATAAAATCACAGAAAAAAGATAATAATTTACATAATTATATATTATTTATTTATTTATTTATTTTTGCTTATTAAATTAAATTAAATTAAATTAAAAGTACAACTCCACTTCCAAAACAACAATTTACAAAAAATTTACTCACCCCCTTGTCATCCAAGATGTTCATGTCTTTCTGTCTTCAGTTGTAAAGAAATTATGTTTTTTGAGGAAAACATTTCAGCATTTTTCTTCAGATAATGAGACTTCAATTGTGACTCCGATTTTGAACTTCCAAAATGTAGTTTAAATGCAGCTTCAAAGGGCTCTAAATGATCCCAGCCGAGGAAGAAGGGTCTTATCTAGCGAAACGACCAGTTATTTTTTTTTCGAAAAATAAAAATATGTATTCTTTTTAAGCACAAAAGCTTGTGTAGTACAGGTTCTGTGAAGTTCGAATCATTTTACCGACTCAGACCTTTGAGTCTCGTTCAGCAAAATGAACAAATCTTTTTGAGTCATTTCGTTAATTTTAGCAAAATCATCATGCGACAGCCCCATAAGATGAACGAACGACTCGAAAACCCAAAGACTCGAAACAGGTGAACTAATTCCAGTACAGAACCTAACGGGATGTTGCGCATGCGTGACTGAACGAATCACTCCCCGAGACGACTCGTTCTTCACGAGTCACATTAAAGATTCATTCAAAATGAACGAATCGTTCAAGAACGACCTGTCGATGCGCATCCCAGAGCCTGTGCTACATGAGCTTTTGTGCTTAAAAAGTATACAAATTTTTATTTTTCGAAATCAATGGCCGATCGTTTCGCTAGATAAGACCCTTCTTCCTCGGCTGGGATCGTTTAGAGCCCTTTGAAGCTGCATTTAAACTACGTTTTGGAAGTTCAAAATCAAGGGCACAATTGAAGTCTCATTATCTGAAGAAAAATCCTGAAATGTTTTCCTCAAAAACCATCATTCTTTTATGACTGAAGACAGAAAGACATGAACATCTTGGATGACAAGGTATGCTTGGACTTACGTATGCAAGTAATCTCCAGACTTCAACATTTTTTGCACTGATTCTGAGTATTTCTGGTAAAACAGTTTAAATAAGTTGAACACACTCTAATAGCAGAATCAAAAATTCAAAACAAATACATTTAATAAATGCAAATACCAGGGATGGTGTAAGACTATGCGAACGCCGTACATTCAAAACACTGCGATTGCATCGACAAACATCTCAGCATCAGTCCAAAGGGAAAAACAAGCAGTGCATTCATGCATCTCTCCTGACATCTTCATTTCACCTTCTCCGCATTTGCAGCATAATTTCGACAAAACTCAAAACAGAGAGCGCGCCAGACACATCACCTAATTACAAAAACACCAGTGATTCATTTACAGCGAATTAATCGAAGCGGCGCGCTCTGAAAGGCTTTTAAAGCCGGCGAAGCAATGCGAGTTGTTACAGAAGAGAAAAACCACACGTCAGAACAGATAATCAGAGTTAGGAGCGGATGGCTTTCAGTTTCGGGAGGAACACGGCCTACCGGTGACAGGACTGAAATGTGAGAAGAAGCCAAGGGAACATTTCCATTCCCCGCGTGTCAAAGAAACACCTGACAAACCTGAAGTCGCCCGCGCTGGATATTACCGAACGGAGAGCAGCGCTGCTGTTTTCATTAGAGGATATGGATTGAATCATATTTACATTTAGAACCGGACGCTTTCATTTCATCCAGCGCATATGTGACTGCATAACGTGTTTACTGCTCAACACACACTTATGAAAAACAAAACACTAGATATTGTGTGAATTTTGAAAATGCATTTATGAAAATGAATGTAGTCGTAGCTAACAAACTCATAGCGGGGTTTTATGAAAGGAGAGAGATAAAGTCACAGCACAAATGCAGCTTCGCCTCCTGTTTCAGTGTTATTTGCAGCTTAATATCAACATGAAATGCCACTCACAACATATTACATCTCCATAATGTGATGCATTTCTGAGTAAAATCAGAAAATGATGTTGCATGGGACTCATTTAGGAGCTGTTTGGATGGTGAAAAGTGTCTCTATAATGACAGACACTTGAAAAGCAAGAGAGACTGATGACGTTAGATGACAAGAAAAGTAGTTTTAGAGGCGTTTTGAGAGCTTCACATTTTTATGTGCACTGATGAATCATTCACAATAAGACAAGATCATGTATTAAGAAAGTAAATGAGGTCAATTTTGATTTGATGTTGACTTTAATGCCTCTGAAACACACAGTGCATTTATTTATTTGCCGGAAACCGACCAAAATAAAAGGTGAGATGGTTTAACGAATGAAAATGAAGAAATTAGGACATATATATTAGCACTGAAATTTTACAGTTTTACTATAAAATAAAATAATGTGTTTCATTATTTGTATTAAATAGTCAACTTTTTTATTTTACAGTATAATATCATTATATTACATTATCATGTATTAAAAATAGCTTCCATATTTAATTTAATTTAATTTAATTTAATTTTATTTTATTTTATTTTTAAATAGTGGTTATGTGGCACATCAAGTGTGAATTCTTCCAAAATAGTTCAGCTCTAAAAAGGATGGTTTACATTATTTAACATTTTCATTTTCGATTATTTTATTTTACATTTTTTTTTTATATTTTTATTTCATTTTACTGTATTTAAAATTTTATTTTAAAATGATTTACATTTTTATTTTAAAATATTTTTTCACATGAAGTTTGAATCTCTTAGGTTTTTTCCCCAAATAGTTCAGCTCTAAAAAGATTGGTTTGCATTATTTTACATTTTTTATTTTATTTTATTTTACATTTTTATTGTAAATTATTTTATTTCACATGAAGTGTGAATTATTCAAGTTTTCCCAAATAGTTCAGCTCTAAAAGGATGGTTTGCGCTTAATAAATAAATAAATAAATAAATAAATAAATAAATAAATACATAAATAAATCACAGAAAAAAATATATATATTTTAATATAATATTATTTTAGTTTTCCTATAACTTTTTTTTAATTATTTGTATTCAATACTCAACCTTTTTTATTTTGCAGTATAATATCATTATTGCATTTGTTTCTAATAGCTTTTATTGTATCTGTCATAAAAATAAAAAAAGTTATATTAATTATTAGTATGTTATACTATTATTATTTTATTTTATAGTTATATTTTTAAAATTAAGTTTATAGTTATATTTTTATAGTTATAGTTTATAGTTTATTAACTATTATTTTTCTTTATTTTTTTTTTTTTAATTTTACTTTAAATTTTTATTTTGTTAATTTAATTTTAAAATGTGTCAAAAACAGTTTAAATGCAGCACATGAGACTTCAAGTGTGATTTTTTCCCCAAATATTTCAGCTCTAAAAGCATGATTTGCCCTAAAATGTAAAATAAAATCATACAAAATGAATAAATAAAAAACAAAATCACAGAAAAAGGTCATTTTGATTTGAGGTTGACTTTAATGCCTCTGAAACACACAGCACATTTATTTATTTGCCGGAAACCGACCAAAATAAAAGTTGAGATGGATTAATGAATGAAGATGAAGAAATTAGGACATAAATATTAGCACTGAAATTTTACAGTTTTACTATAAAATAAAAATGTGTTTTATTATTTGTATTTAATAGTCAACTTTTTTTATTTTATAGTATAATATCATTATAAAATTTTCTTTTAAATAGTTTCCATATTTTATTTTATTTTATTTTATTTTATTTTTAAACAGTGCTAATTATGGAGGGCCAAATTACTCAAAATTAAACAATTAAATAAATGTTGAAATATATAAATAAACCGTTAAATGGATCATTTAATTATTAAAAGCATAAATAAATGTATCAATATTTATTTGTTTATTTAAATATTTATTTATGCATTTATTTATTGGCTCCACATTTCATTTTGAGGTTTGCGGTTGTCGACATGTCACTCAACAACAGTGGGCATCAATAAAATAAATAAAATAAATAAATAAATAAATAAATAAATAAACATATCACAGAAAAAGGTAATTTATTGCTGTAATATAATATTATTTATTATCACATTATATGTTTTTATATATCACATATATCATTACATCCAAACTAGAATTATTGATTATCTAATTTGGTTAAAATTTCAGTATTTTGTAGCACGGTATATAAATCTCAGATAAACAAAATATCGTAAGGATTGTTGCTTTTTTTTTTTCTTCCCAATATCATGCAGCCCTAACTGTTGAAAACCAGTCTGAATATTCTTTGAATTGCACCTAAGCCAGTAAAAGAGCAGCGGATCTCCTCTCCGGTGACTTTGAGGCGGATTTCCTCAAGGTAACCGGGGCACATTTTCAAGCACACTAATATATGAATGTAGGTTAAGTAATTATTTGGACCAAAGCCTGCGTACCAAGCAGAGACGCTGAATAAATTCCACTAATCCAAACCCTGCTTAGATGTGGTTAACGAGGCCGTTGGCTTTTAACTTCCTTGCACGGCTTTCCTCCAGTCTGAAGTGCTGATGGTGCTCTCCCTATCGATCGAGTAGTGAAGGACCGCTATAGAGTACAGCAGTCAATGTCAAGCGTTATCTGTTATTTGAAGACGCTGCTCCACATTCACGGACAGATGATAACACATAACAAGAGCAAAGTGTAATGCGCTCTCTTTTGATTATGGCCACGATGACCTATTTACCAGGTGGTCCTCGTGACCCCGCTGACCCTCGCATTGATGAGGTTTTCTGGAAAACGGGGGTGGGACGGGTCCGTTCACATCTATTGACCGCTGCCGGACAAGAGGCCCGTGCATCGATTCCCGTACTGCTCTCCCAGGAGCCATTGTGGGAACTGATGGGAGGATGAAAATAGACTGAAATCTTCCAGGGAGGAATTAAAAAGCTGCTCTAATTCACTGGCTGAGACGCCAGAGATCAGCGTAGAGCTCCGACCCCAGAGGAACAACATCAGCGCTTGCTTTTTTTTTTTGTCTCTCAAACTCGAACCCAAAGCGATTCAGAGAACTGAGACTGGTGATATCAGGAAGACTGATTAAATCGAGGTTATCAGCATCAGCCCACAACCATGTGACACACAAGTGTCAGTTCTGAAATCTATTAGCCTTGTTAATAGATAATGCAAATTTTCTTGTTGTGTTTTTTTTTTCCTGTTTCATTTCAGAAAAATGTTTCAAATTTGAATCACTATAAACATATAACTGTATTAGAGTCATCATCTTTTTCATTATATTACTTTTTTTAATTATTAAAATTTTATTGACATTTTTTTGGATCATTGTTTTTATTTTTTGTTTGTTTGTTTGTTTGTTTGTTTGTTTGTTTTAGAGCAAACGATTCGGGAAAATCTTGAAAAATTTACACTTGAAGTCTCATAAGCCACATTTAATAAAAAAAAAATGAAAGAAAAAAAAACTATTTATATATATTAAAATAAAAATAATAATAAAAGCACTTTGTAAATGTAATTTCTACATTTCACAATTTGTTTAAACTGAATTTAAAATGTAAATATAAATTACATAAAATTATAATTATTTATATTTTATTTTAAATATATTAATGTATATTTTAATAATACTATATAGTTTTAAAATTGCTTAATTATAAGGAAGCACAAATTAATTAATATTTAAATGTATATATAAATGTGTGTAAACTGAATTAAAATTATATGTAAATAATGTAATATAAAATATGAATATAAATAAAATATGAATAAATAAAAAAATAATGTCTAATTATAATTATTATTGGAGAAATAACACTACATTTTTAAATACTTTAATTATAAAGAAGCAAAATTGATTAATTATAAAGTTATTATAAATATATTCATTATTAATTATTATTATATTATTAAATGTATATATAAATGTGTGTTTAAATTGAATTTTAATTTATATGTAAATAATATAATATAAAATATGAATATAAATAAAAATGACTAAATAAATATAAATATAAATGGTAAAAACTATACTATAATTATGTTTATTTTTTATTTTATTTAAATGTAAATATAAATGATATAAAAACTATTGTAATTATTTATATTTTATTTAAATATACTATAATAATGTATATTTTAATTATTATTATTACTACTACTACTACTACTACTACTACTACTACTACTACTATTATTATTATTATTATTATTATTATTAATAATAATAATTATTATTATTACAATTAGAAATATAATCCTACATTTTTTTTTATTGTTTTATTATAAAGAATCCAAAATTAGGAATTAATATTCAAATGTATATATAAATTATATAAAAATAAAAACTTAATACAATTCTACTATTTATATATAATAATAATAATAATAATAATAATAATAATAATAATAATAAAAAAGTACTGTGTAATTTAATTTAAAGTTAAGTAATTTACAATGTAAATATAAATATAAATTACATATAAACTATCATGATTATTTATATTTTATTTAAATATATTAATGTATATTTTAATAATAGTACAAAATGTTAAAATTGCTTAATTATAAAGAAGCAAAAATTAATATTTAAACGTACATATAAATGTGTGTAAACTGAATTAAAATTATATGTAAATAATGTAATATAAATATGAATATAAATAAAATATGAATAAATAAATAAATAATAATAATAATAATAATAATAATAATAATAATTATAGAAATAGAATACTTCATTTTTAAATAGTTTAATTACAAAGAAGCAAAAATGATTCATTATAAAATTATTATAATGAACTATAAAACATAATAAATGTATATATAAATTTTATAAATAATAAAAAATAAATCTAAAACTAAAAAAATAAAATTATATTAAATTATATATATATATATATATATATATATATATATATATATACACACACACACACACATATATATATACACATATACATATATACACACATATACATATATTATATACAATATAAATAAATAAATGTAAATGTAAATATAAATGGTAACAACTACAAACAACAAACAATAACTTCTTGGCAGTTCCACTGTAATAATAACGAATAAATATAAATATTTACAAACCACAGCTCATTCTTATTTATAAAACTAATATTTCCAGTTCTAAAATCTGACTATAATATAATATCAAAAATTACAGCTTGACTAGCATTTATCAAAACATCAAACAATGCCCATATTCATCCATCAAATCCTACTTAACCTATAGCACATTGTAATGCTATTTTTAGCCTACTTCCATCTGTGAGAAATCCCATGAATGCACACATAAAAAATATCAATACAAGCATCTAAAGTAAAGTATCAATGGAATATCTTGGGAAAAGGATCATGATATAATCGACATATGATTGTATCGGCGCAGGTCGATGCAACGCAGCGCTTCCGGCGGCTTATTGCTTTATTAAACACTGACCAGCTTTATGACCAAGACGCACAATACGCTGGTATCCTGCCGGAAGCTTTTCCTAGGGGAGCGCGAGGCGAACGGCGTCCTCGCCATCTGTCGTTAAAGGCTCTGGCGCGCGCGGCTTCGGAGAGCAGATGAATGCATATTCAAAGTGCGAGAGCTCCACTACTCAGCACAAAATTAGTCTGCGGCTCTAATGAATCCTGAATCAATAGCACTCCAATAAGAGCGACGGCCTGCTGAGGAACCAGCTGTAAAATAAAACACACATCCACACACTCTATATTAAAGCCTGTTGTTTGGAGGCCGGCGTTTCAGAGCGCACATTCTGACAGCGCGATCAATTTTATGAAGATTAATCAAGCATCAGTGAGAGCCTTATTAAATATGTTCCTGACAGGTTCCTCGCCGGCCATATTTCTCACTTTGGTGTGCGGCACATCAGACGTCGAGCTCTGGGAACTTTGGCTGGTGTTTCGTCTCAAAGCTAGAGAAAATCACCTGCTAGTTAAACAGGATTTTGATCGATTGTTGCTGAATGATCCAAGAGTGGGGAAAGATAAATCATAGAGTGTTTATATTGCATCTGAAGGCTGGAGGTGCTTCATAACTGACAGTGCGACACCCACACAAACACACGGGCGAATCGCAACAAACCTGTCAAGAAACGCTCATGTCATATTTCACCCTCAAATCAAAGGAATATCTTATTTTGCTTAAAAGACAATGAAGCCTATGCTAGGACCAGTATGATTTTTTTGCTTTGTGATATTATCTCATAATTATACATATAATTATGAACATATAACAAAATATATGTGTATGTATGTGTGTGTAAATTTAGTATCGAGATCAAGAATCAATTATTATACTGTTTATTATTTATTTTAAATTATTTAGTTTATTTGTATTTTTAAAATTTAATTTTAAATAATAAATAAAATGTAATAAAAATGTATCATTTGTGTGTAGGTGTTATTTTATTATCGAGATCAAGAATCAGTTATTATACTTTTTGTTTATTTATTTAATATTACTTATTTTGGGTAGTATTTGTTAAATAGTTTAATAATTTTAAATAATAAATAAAATTAAATAAAAATTATATTTGAAATAATTTTATTTTTTGTTTGTGTGTATGTGTTATTTTATTATCGAGATCAAGAATCAGTTATTATACTTTTTATTTAATATTACTTATTTTGGGTAGTATTTGTTAAATAATTTAATAATTTTAAATAATAAATAAAATTAAATTTAAAAAATTATATCTTAAATAATTTTATTTAAAATGTTTTTTGATTTTGTTTGTGCATTATTTTAGTATCAAGATCAAGTATAAATTATTATATTTTTTATTATTTATTTAATATATATTTTATATTATTATTTATTTTATAAGTATTTGTTAAATATTTTAATAATTTTAAATAATAAAATGAAAAACAAAAATCATCATTTTAAATAATTTTATTTTCTGATTTTGTGTTATTTTAGTATTGAGATCAAGTATCAATATTATACTTTTTATTATTTAATTAATATATATTTTATATTATTATTTATTTCATTAGTATTTGTTAAATAATTCAATAAAAAAAATCATTTTAAATAATTTTATTTTTGATTTTGTGTTTTATTTTACTATTGAGATCAAGTATTAATTATTATACCTTTTATTACTTAATATTATTTATTTATTATTATTTTAGTAGTATTTTTAAATTTAATTTTAAACAAAAAATAACATTAAATAAAAATGTATATTTTAAATAATATTTTTTGATTGTGTGTGTGTTATTTTATTATCAAGATCAAGTATCAATTATTATAATTTTTATTATTAATTTAATATTATTTCTGTTATAAGTATTGGTTAAATAATTTAATCATTTTAAATAAATTAAATTAAATTAAATTAAATTAAATTAAATTAAAATTCATCATTTTCAACAATTTTATTTTTGGATTTTGTGTGCGAGCTATTTTATCATCAAGATCAATATCAATTATTATACTTTTTATTATTTATTTAATATTATTTATTTTATTCACATTTATTAAATAATGTATTCATTTTAAATAAATTAAATTAAATAAATTATTTATTTGATTCGTATTTGTTAAATAATTTAATAATTTCACATGCATAAAAGGAAATAAAAATGTACACTTTTTAAACAATTTTATTTTTGTTTTCATTTTAATTGAATTAAAAGTTTTAGTCATTTTGATGTGTTTTTTTATTTGTTATTGTTTGTTTAACATATGCCTATACAGTTTTCCAGTATTTTTTTAATTTCAGTTTTTGTTATTTTACTATATCGACTTAAACCAAGTAGAATTGTTGCTTATAAAATAAGCAAAATAATAATAAAATAATATAATAATAAAATAAGGTAAGTATTTTTTCTTTGTCTTTTTTATATTTTATTTCAGTTTTTTTTCTCAGGTAACTTTTTTAACCGTTTAGCTTTAATTACTAGCTTTAATTATTTTAACCCTGTTTTATATGCTATATTTATACATCCAGGCAGCATTTATTGTAATGCATTTAATTTTATAATGTAATAAATCCAATTAATCTAAATGAACTGTAATTTATTTAAACATAGTAAAACAAACCATAAAACCAGTAAAAAAAGCAATAGGTAAGCACCTAGCAAATGATAAATAATTTCTAATTTCAATTTCATATTTTCATTCTATTGATTTTAGGCTAAAATATGACATGGATGTGTTTTTGTGAAACACACAGCAGGATGTAATGATTACACACTGTTCAAATGGCTGTAATGAAGAACAGCTCAATTCTTGGTGGTTAAAGAGGCCCAAACGTACAAGAGATGCGGGACGATCAGAGAATACGGCACAAAATAGCACCACTTACTCGTATTGAACGACAATTTCAAAGAAGAGCATTTCAGAGCTGAATGGCAAGGCAATGTCTGGACTGATCACGTTATTATAGGCCAAGAGACTGAAAACAATTGAGAAACAATAAAGCTGCGAGAACAGCACAAACTAATTTCATGAAGACCAGGTCGAACGCTGGACAGAAAACATCTTTTCATCAACGTGACGCTGTTTTGAGCCGAGATGACCGACTAAACCTACAAATGCCTTTTCTGAACCTCAAATCACAAAACAAGTGCATTAAATGAGACTGACGGCTTCTAAAAAAGACTAACATGTCGAAGCGAGATTCAACAAACAGCGCCTCTGGTTCCTCGAGACTCATGCTAATGTCATCAGCCGGCAGACGAGTGAAAAAGCAGACGGGAGGGAAGGATATCCTGCGCCTAGAGGCAGTGAAAGGCAAGAAAAAACAACACGATGAAGAGATAAATAGAGCTCAGATGGGCGGAAGTGACTCTGGCTTTCACACTCGAGGGAGGTCAAAGGTCAAAAGGTCAACGGTCCAAAAACTAGCAAGATACACTGACAGACAGGCTGTCAAGCACTCAAATGTTACATGGACACATGGGAAATCCATGAATATAAATCAGAAGCTGAGAGCCAATGTAACATATTCTGTCATATTTACTGCATCTCCTTATGAAGAATCACTTTAGAATATAAACATCTGCTAAATCAATACTACTAGCCAACAATGGGTTGCTCTCCATACATGAATTATTCCTCAAAGGTCTGTTGTTACTTTAAGCAACCAGATGAACCGTTTTCACCATAAAACAGGTGAAAAACGGTTAGAGACCAAAAAAAGCATGTGTTTAGCAATGCACTAAAAACTACTCAAAACACCAACTATATAATCAACCATTAACAGTTTGGCTGACTATATCTATAGTGCTTTGCAAAAGTTTCTGCCCCCCATGAAAAGTTTTGTCTTTTTTGGTTTGCATCAATATTGGAACTTGATTTGACAATATTTATATATCAAGGTGATATGTGACCCTGGACCACAAAACCAGTCATAAGTAGCATGGGTATATTTGTAGCAATAGCCAAAAACGATCTTTTATGCCAAAAATCATTAGGATATTAAGTAAAGATCATGTTCCATGAAGATATTTTGTAAATTTCCTACCGTAAATATCTCAAAACTTAATTTTTGATTAGTAATATGCGTTGCTAAGAACTTTATTCGAACAATTTTAAAGGTGATTTTTTCAATATTTAGTTTTTTTGGCACCCTCAGATTTCAGATTTTCAAATACTTGTATCTCAATCCTATCCTAACAAACCGTACATCAATGGAAAGCTTATTTATTCAGCTTTCATGTGATGTATAAACCTCAATTTAAAAAATGTTACTCTTATGACTGGTGGTCCCGGGTCACATATAATGTTGATATGAAGGTTAAATAATGAAAATCTACCATTGAATCATGTCAAATTGACACCGTTTAGAGATGAGATGACCAACTAAACCAACAAATGATGTGCAACTGCATTTTTACACCCAATTTGTGCAATTTTCTGATCCTCAAATCAGAAAACAATTGCATTTAATGATGTCAGTGGCACAGAAATTATACTAAAGCTTATAAAGAAGACCAATATGCCAACAATACTGATAGATGAAGGTGATATAATGTTAAAAAAAATAATGGAAATTTGCCATTGAAATCATTAATTTAACAAAAATTTCTCAATCCAATTGGCTTCTGTGAAAAGGAAAAAAAGTGCACTTCTTCATTTAGTAGCTAGCACTGACTTATTTATTGTAAGGATTTATTGTAGGAGTGCATTATACCTGTCTATCATTTACTTAAACTATAATAACTTTTTGTCCAAATTTATTTTAACCATGCAATATTTTGCATTTAAGGCTCCTGATGCTTTTGAACAGTCAAATTTCCACACAAATTGGCATTTCTGTTTTTTTAAAGAAGAAGTTACTTCTAAAACACATATTTATATATAATTTACTCACCCCCTTGTCATCCAAGATGTTCATGTCTTTCTTTCTTTCTTCAGTCGTAAAGAAATTATGTTTTTTGAGGAAAACATTTTAGGATTTTTCTCCATATCATGGACTGATATGGTGCCCCAATTTTGAACTTCCAAAATGCAGTTTAAATGTGACTTCAAACGATCCCAAATACAGTTGTAAATGATCCCAGCTGAGAAAGAAGGGTCTTATCTAGCGAAACTAACTGTTATTTTCATTAAAAAAATCTATTTATATACTTTTTAATGTCAAACGCTCGTCTTGTCTTACTCTGCCTGGACTGTTTTTGTTCCGGTTCATGACAGTTAGGGTATGTCGAAAAACTCCCATCTCATGTTCTCCCTCAACTTTAAAATCATCCTATATCACTGTTTTACCTTTTTTGTTAAGGGTGTTTGATCTTCTTTGCATGTTCACTTTGCAAAGACTGTGTCGGTACTTCTGCAGCAATGTAGGATGATTTTGAAATGATTTTTGAAGTTGAGGGAGAAAATACGACTGGAGTTTTTTGACATACCCTAACTGTCCTGAGTCAGAATACACAGAGTTCAGGGAAAGCAAGACAAAATGAGCATTTGAGATTAAAAAAAAAGTATTTACATTGTATTTTTTTTAATGAAAATAACCAATCGTTTCGCTAGATAAGACCCTTCTTCCTCGGCTGGACTCGTTCACAACCGCATTTGTGATCATTTGAAGCCGCATTTAAACTGCATTTTGGAAGTTCAAACTCGGGGCACCATACCAGTCCATTTTTGTTTAGTGATAGTTGTTCATGAGTCCTCTGTTTGTCCTGAACAGTTAAACTGCCTGCTGTTCTTCAGAAAAAGCATTAAGAGCAGGGGGGTGAAAACTTTTGAATTTGAAGATCAGGGTAAATGTAACTTATTTTGTCTCTGAAGGGCAGTACTAAATGAAACAAATTTGTTACTTAGGCAAAATAAGAAAAATGCACACATCTCCATTTGGTTCAAAAGTTTTTTTTTTTGAGTGTTTGAACCTGCTGTAATAGTTGCATATGAGTCCCTCAGTTGTCCTCAGTGTGAAAATGGATCTCAAAATCATACAGTCATTGTTGGAAAGCATTTAAATACACAAAAATGCAGGAAAACCAAAGACTTTGTGGGCTCTGAAGGATTTTTCTGAAGAACAGCAGGATGTTTAACTGTTCAGGACAAACAAGGGACTCATGAACAACTATCACTAAACAAAAACACAGCTGTGGATAATTCAGGGTTGTTTTTATAAATTCAGCTATTATTTTCTCTTGTGGGCTATACGTAAACATCTTGTATGTGAAATATCTTATTCAGGTCAGTACTAAATAAAAAATAAAATGCATTTTGTATGATCCCTCTTATTTTGGTAAAATAATTAACATCTTGCAGATTCTGAACAGTGGATGCAAACGTTTGACTTCAACTGTATCTGTATGGTATTTTTCATGGGGTGCACTAACACTAGAAATTTACCTATATTCAGCATTTAGCAACAATAAGGCTGTTCTAATGTACAAAAATGTAAACTACGCCAAGTAGAGCAGTCAGCCAATTATAACACAGGTCATTTACATGGTCATGAAAAGATAATTAATAACTGTAAAAACGACTATACTCCAGGTGACATTAACGTTAGAGCACATAAAAGTTTTATATCCCTAATTATTGACATCAAACGTGCTTCATTTACAATGGAAACACAATTAATTCAGGATAACCCATGAACTAATGAGTGCATTAACTAATAATGGTGCATGAAGTGAAATCTCCTCAAGTTCCTCTGTGGAATCCCAAAGTCAATCAATTATTAAGTCGCCTCGTTAAAATAGGCAAATTTACTGAGGAAGAACTTTACACTAATTGCATCAATTAAGCGTTTTACTTAAAGGAATATAAGCCCTCCTTTGCCCCGAGGCAAATTTTTGGTCAAATTTCTGGAAAGAGATGAAAAATATGGTCACTATCATGGAACATAATAACCTGTTACACCAAATGCACACAAATAACACACGGACGTTCGTCCGTCGTCCCTTCGTAAGGCCCCTCGCTCCTCTCGCCAACCTCTTTGAACGATGAGATTTCTCACAACCAAGGGCAACCTCAGATTCCTTCCCTCCAAAGGTCTGTAATTTCAAATCCTTTATTTGATTGTTCATTAAGTTCAACCCTCCCCTGGAAATTGCAGCACGGACCCCGTTATTAGTGGTTCCAGACGTTTCTCCTTCTGGATTTTTCCTTCCAGCGTTTATATACCTCGGCGGCCTGCGAGATGAGAGGGCAGAGCGGCAGACGGGACCTTGTTTTAATGGTCTCCCTGGCAGTGGCGCAAGGGAAAATAAAGCAGAAAATAAAATGAGGTATCAGTGAAGAGCAGGGAAATGATGTCAGAGGGAACACGGGGCAGAACTGATGTTTTTATTATTACTACTACGATAATTAGTGGTGTTTGCTCGAGGAAGTATCGCTGTTACTGCTGCTCATATTTCAGTGTGGGACTCGTCCTGCAGTGTTATTGCTTTAGTAAGTGTTTGGACTTACAATTTTCACTGGGTAGATGATAAAACTGGTGAAAAAATAACCCTCAGACACATTGAATGTGGGACCCGAGATCAGAGGATCACAAAGACTACAGGGTGCAGGGCTCTTTTCACACCAAAGAGAAAAAAAAAAAATCAAGAAATCACTGCAGAGAAATATATTAAAAACCACCCAGAACACCAGCAACCACATAGTAATGCATATACAAAATGTATATAGTTTGTCATATTTAATATGAAAATGCACGTTTTTTTTAAAAGTCTCAGATGTTTTTTCTGAAAAAAAAGACCACAGTAATCTTTAATGTGTCTTTAGAGTTTCAGATGACATCTCAATAATGTCTCAAACTGTGCTCATATTTGCCAAGATGCCAAAGTCAGATCTCAATATGAACTCAAAACATTTCCCACCAAAAACGACCTGAGTTTTCATACACATTAATTTGATTGCTTTACATTTTTATAGTTTTTAGAAGGGATTTCAATGTCTCAACTGTGCTCAAATTTGCCAGTAAACCAAAATGTGCAAAAGATCTCAATATGAACTCAAACATTCAACATCAACATCCACTCTAGCTTTATCTTAAAGGTTTCTGATGAAATCGGTCATAAACTGTGCTTAGATGTGTCATAGATTGATTGATTGATTTGTATAGTCAAATCTCAATTTGATCTCAAACACTGTCCCAAGAACAAATGATCTGAGTTGTTATCCATATTAATTTTATAGCTTTACATTTTATAGCTTCGTCGAGATATGAGATCTCGATAACGTCTCAAACAGTGCTCAGACCTGACAAGAAACCAAAGTCTGCAAACAAAAGTCAGAGATCTCAATATGAACTCAAACATTTCTCAATGCTTTCTCCCAAGGTCAAATGACCTGAGCTCTTATCCACATTCATTTTTGGTTTAACATACCAGGTGTTGTGTTGCTGGATATAATAATGAACATAGTGCTCGTCATTTACTCCTGACATCTGAGGCGCTGAAGATGCAGTAGATTACATTTGTTTGCGAAGGGAATGCGCCTCCCGATCTACATATATCCGTCTATGTTCGCGCAAATCATACATGATCCAGCTTCACCTACAGCAGAAGTGAGTATAAGGGTTTTTTTTTTCATGAATCTTTGCGATCACCTTTCCTAATAATGTGCTAGTTTGCAAGTTTAGCGGCTAAACGTGACTAAATGCAGCTAAAGTAAACAGGCTCGTCACTCCACAGAGAGAAGAGAGGGGCGGGGCGAGCAGAGCTCATTAACTTTTAGAAGAGAGGGGCGGGGCGATCAGAGCTCATTAACTTTTAAAGCAGCCTCGACCAGAATGAGATGATTTTTGCAGAGCTGATTTTGGCAAGGTAAAAAGTGTGTTGTTTTACACTACCATTGAGAATTTTTAACCAAAGTATATTATAGACTTTTCATTAAAGTCTATAACATCCGATGACCCCTTTAAGATACTTTCATTTTGATCGCTACTGTAGACAATAAGTGTTTATACCCAACCTATAAACTTTTATCCCAGTACTTTTATTATTTAAAAGTCTGCAACACAGAAATAATGATTAATGTGGGTGAAAAGACTGTTTGTGTTGCTCTTTCTGCGTTCACATTCACCCGACCCTCTGATTCATTAACGTGGGCAGCGACAAAACATGCTTCTCATGCTCCTCTGACACTCGCGATGTGAAACAGTCCTAATAGACATAGCTAAATCACAGTCATTCAGGAATAAGATCGCGTGGGTGTTTGAATCGAGATCTCGAAATTTTAGGGATTAATCGGCAGCTCTAATATAAACACTGCAAAATGTTTTGCGAGGATATCATCACGAGATCTCGTCACAATCCTATTATCCAAATTAATTTCATTGCTTTACATTTTTATATTTTCAGATGAGATCTCAATTATGTCTCAAACTGTGCTCAGACACTAAAATGTGCAGTCAGATCTCAACATGAACTCTGCTATCCACATGTATTTTATCTCTTTACACGCTCACTATGCCAACAATCTCATTATCTTTCTAAATTGACTTTATGAGAAGCATCCAATAAGAATCAGATTTTAAACGAAACAAGGACTCCAAGTTTCCAACCTACGAAAGCGCAAACCTCCGAGCAACAACGTCCTCCTCTGGGAGCCTCTGAAGAGCCTGAAGCTTCAGGGGGAGTTCTGGGAGGCGGTCGCCCACCCCAAACACGGCTCCACCGGCTCTTTTGATCTCAGACACTCGCATGAGCTCTCGCCTTTCGCGCACGTTCAAACAATCCCAGCGTTTGCGTTTTTTGGGGAACCCGCAGGTATACCGAGGGCCATTCCCGACACGTGCGGCAGGAATTTCTACAAACAGATCTGAGTTTTTCCATGTACTGGGAAACTCCCAGCACGCTTTTGTCATTCAGGGTCTGTCAACAGGAATTAGACTCAACGGAGGGAACAAAGCAAAGGAGAGAGGAGGCTTTCAGGCCAATATGGAGATAGTTCCCCGGGTGGGAAGCCGAGCCCAGAGCTCTGTGTGTGTGTGTGGGAGCAGCAGAAAGAGAAGACTGGGTTTATTTCATGAGTCTTACCCACATGCAAGGCCAAACCAGCAGCTTCAAAGTGCTGCCTATGGGGAGACGCTCAAACCATATGCAGCGAGCATGAATACAGCTGGAGTCTGTTTTAACACACACACCTCAGACACACCCCAAACACAAGACAATCTGAACTGTTATGCATCTGAATCATTATAGCTTTTATGCTTTTTTCCATGACCCTTAAGGCCTGTCTAAGCTGAAACCAAATTAATTAATAACAAACCGGCATGCAACAAAGCATTAACCTCTTCAAATAACACTCTAATAGTCGTAGCAAATAGACGCATAGACAAAAGAGCATAACAGTGCATTTCCACAAATAAAACGCCATTTAATATTTAAAATCCATTTCTCTTTTAATAGAAATCATGCCAAGAGCTGTTTTTTATTGAGGATACATGTTAAAACTGTTTAATAGTTCCCAATAGCTTCAAGTTTCTAAAAATGAAACGATCCAAAAACCATAAAAATAGAAACTGCAGAAAATAATGCATATATTTGCATATCAATATGCAAATATGACCCAATTTGCCTCCATACACTCTAAAACTACTTATATTTAATTTATCTGAATATTTTGGAATAAATCTACACTGACATTGCATTTTATACATATGATCAATAAATGTAGATAATAGGTTAATATAGTACAATCATTTTTATGTGATTGCATTTTTTCTTATGCTCATCAAGGCTGCATTTATTTGATCAAAAATACAAAAAAAATATTGTGCAAAATTATTAAAAACATATGGTTTTAAAACAATTGTCATTTAAATGATTTTCTATTTTAGTACACTTTAAAATATAATTCATTTTTGTTATTTTACATAAATGCTGTTCTTTTTTATTTTTTTCCCCCAAAGAATCATACCACAGGTTCCAAAAAAATAGAAATAAACATAAGATGATAATAAAAAATGATAATGATGCTGCTGAAAATTCATCTTTGTCCTTTACTACTAGGGGATAATTTAATTTAATATATAATTTATTATTATCTTTTATTTTGATAGTTTCTTATCTGTATTCTGATCCCCTTTCTTTATATATAGATATGCATTTTTGAATTTTTTTGAAAATTTTGTAATGCTTGAAAATGTATAAATTTGTATGTATAAAATGCATAAAAAATAAATCAAATTCAGCTTTGACTCATAGGAATAAATTATATTTTAAAGTATATTAAAATAAAGTATATTAAAATAGAAATTGCAATATTTCACAATATTACTGTTTTTTCTCTGTTTTTTTTTTAAATGCAGTCATTATGTACAAACAAAAATTAGTATAGATATACAGAGCAAGGTATGTATATTCTCTTTAATAATTTAAGTACACATAATATGTTTTTATAATATGCATTATCATTTTTGCTTCAAAAATCTTAAAGAGGTTAATTTGGTACAAGCCTTTAGCAATTTTTGATTCTTAAATTAAAACAATTACACAAAAAATACTTCCAGAATCAAGTCACTTTTCCCTTTCAAACTTTTCTTGTCCAAATACCCAGACACAGTGTTTGCACCGTCCACTTGTCTATTTACATATTTCCTATATTTGGCCCAAGTGACTTGAACTTTTAATTACCTGATTAGCTACATTTACCGAGCTTTATTTACACATTTTGATTTCCAATATGATGCATTTTAAAATAAACTTCTAAATGTCTATTAATTAGCCCATATTTAACAGAAACCTCAGTTGTGGGTAGGGTTGGATATCGAGAACCGGTTCCATTTGGGAGCAAACTGTGTACGCCATTCTGTGTCAGCTGCGTCACACAGATATGCTGTTTTCATTCGAATCAAAGCGTAAATAAACGTAGAAAACGTATTCGGGTTGGGTGGCTGACACAGAACAACGTACGCTGTTTGCGTCTAACGGATACTGGGGTGGAGTAATACTTTAAGAATCAGAATCGATAAGAGGAATCGGAGTTTGGAATCCGAATTGATAAAATTCCAACGATACCCAACTCTAGTTGTGGGGCTTCTAATAGTGATAAAAAACAGTTGCACATTGAAACAGGCCCTAATTCTTCTACGAAGTTCTCACTGTATTTTTGCAAACATGATTTTGTTTCAGCAAACCAATAAAACCTATGCAATCTGACTAGATCAGATTAGATCTTGTGGAGTTCTGTCAGATTATGGCATTTTGTTTTGCAATACGCTGCCGTATGAGGCCGTTCCTCCACAGCATCCTTCAAAATTTATTAGCATATCATTTGAATCATATCAAAGGTCCTACATTAACAAAACGTGACCTATAAATGCATCATTTATTGATGCAGCTTTGGTCTTTGCATGTACCGGAGCACGTGGGTGAGAAATAGAGAGTGTGAGAGATCGCTGATGCAGCGAGTCGTCCGCCTCTGGAGAGGCTGCAGCAGATGTCGGCGTGTGTAGTGTAAGCAGCTGCCCTGTGCCCACACACACACATTCGTGCACGCTCCGGAAGCATCGTCTTCCATCTTCACACACCCAGAGTCACCATCTCGGCTGTTAACACACCTCTCTCGTATTTAAACCAATTACAGCTGCTCGTCTAGCAGCCGGAGCGCGACCAATTACAGCGGGGGGCGAAGCGCGCTCCCGTATGCTGATGTGCCCTTTCTCTAAACTTGTTACTCTACTCCATGCCCGAGTAGGTAAATGTCTTTATGTACGTGTAGTAGCGAGCGAGATACGCCGTTAGAATTTTACAAAGCACGGCCAAGCTCGAGCCTAGTAATGCATAAAAACGCACTTAAAGCCAGCAAATGGAATCATCAAAATAATGTTTCCAAATAGGTTTTAATGCAGGAAATGCATGCTTAGCATGTAATGCACAGTAATGTGCGCTTGCACTGCATTGGAAAGCATTTGTGTCTACATTTGTGTGTTTGCATAAAAGTACATTAAAAACAGCATTAATAATACATTTGGCTTCCATAATGTGATTTCTTTTTGAAAGAAACTTAGGAGTCTAGCTTAAGGACTTAATTTATCCAGCTGGATTTGATTGGACATAATCTCTTAAGCTGTGATATTACTGGTTTATGGTTTGTCATAAATAATGAGGCCTTAAAATCAACATGAAATGGCATTGTAATACATTTTACTTCCATAATGCGATTCATTTCCGAAAGAAACATAGAAATATGGCTAAACTATATGTTATAATGTTCAGACTTAATTTATCCAATTGGATTTGATTGGACAGAAAACTTTAAGCTGTGATGTTATTGGTTAGTATGGTTTGTCATATATAATGTGTAGGGATGCACCGAAATGAAAATTCTTGGCCGAAACCGAAAACCAAAAAAAGACGAAAACAAGGCCGAAAACCGAAAACCGAAACACCGAAAGAAATTATGCCAATTATTAGTACCATTGCATTTGTGGCTATGACTGTGTACTAACCTTACTAAAATCAAGGCATTGCAATTGCATAAATTAATATTAAAGTTTCAAAGAATAAATCGTTGAGGTTGAGCTTGTCGTCTGCCAGACATTTGAGAAAGATTTGAGAGAGTGTATTTAAATAGGGCCAGTGCATAAATTAAAATTTTTGTCAAATGTAAAAAATATCTAGCAGAAATATGGCTACAGTCTGATAGTCACATATATAGTAGCCTAAGGGGCCGTTCACATATCGTGTCTTTTGCGCGCTCAAGTTCATTATTTCAAATGTAGACGCGCGGCAGCCGCGCTCATAACGGAAGCCACGCGGTCGCGACGCGCACGCGGTGCGAAGCGCTCGTTTTTTTCAGAGATTTTTTTCAGAGATGAAAGCATCGAGATGAAAACATCTGAGAATGCTGTAAGCGCACCGCGGGTCACGTGACATGATTCAACCAATTAGCTTAATTCTTTCCCGTAACAACATTGAAAGCTCAGCCAAGATGGAGAAACAGCTGATCATAGCTGTACATTTTTAAATAAATTTAGTAGCAGAGCTACAGCAAGTGATTTTAGTGCTGGAAATTGTCCTTTGATGAAACTTCCGCGTCTTCATTGAGAGTGCGGGTCATGGTTGCTTAGCAACGGCAGACGCCACGGGAGCGCAAGCTACAGAGCGCTTTGGAAAGGAGGAGAAATCGGCGAGCCTAGCGTTTTCCACGCGTTTTTAGGCGCGATATGTGAACGGCCCCTAGAGTGTACTTTTCATTGTTTTCACTCCGTGGTCCGTTTCAAACTCACACCGCAGACATTTTGCTTCAGACAAGTACATGCAGGCCGCGGTTTCTGTTTGCGTCATCACAACATACTGTTTCGCCCGTGTTGTTTCGGTTATAAAAATCTTTCAGCCGAAAACCGAAAATTTTCGGTGGCCGAATATTCGGTGCATCCCTAATAATGTGGCCTTAAAAACAACTTGAAATGGTAACTTGAAATTGTAGTACATTTAACTTCCATAATGTGATTCATTTCTGAAGGAAACTTAGAAATCTGGCTAAAGATAATTTTTGACTTAATTTATAAATTTGGATTTGATTGGACAGAAACACTTAAGATGTGATATTATTGGTTAATATGGTTTGTCATAAAATGAGGCCTTAAAACAACATAAAATGGCATTTACGGTATAATTAGCTTCCATAATGTGACTAATTTTTGAAAAAAAACTTAAAATCTGGCTGGGACTTGATTTATCCAGTTGGATTTGATTGGACAGAAATGCTTAAGCTGCGATGTTATTGGTTAATATGGTTTTGTCCTAAATCATGTGGCCTTAAAAACAACATAAGATAGCACTGTAATACATTTAATTTCCGAAATGTAATTTATTTCTGGAAGAAACCTTAAATAATGCTGCTGGGACTTGATATATCTAATTGGATTTGATTGGACGGAAACATATTGAGCTGTGACATTATTGGTTAATATGATTTTTTAGAAACGATTTTCAAAAGTAAAAACGTTACTACATTTTGATGACTGGTTTTTCCCTAGAATAGGATCCACTGATAAACCACGTGTTTATTTTAAATTACATAGTTAATTTTATGTTGATTTTAATTTCAAATACTCAAACTGCTGAAATCTTATCAAACGGTATCCAGATAAGATGCAGCTGTGACCTTGTTCCCAACATCACACTCACTCCAGAGACGGACATGTTTGTCCATCTGCCTAAAAGCATCGCTGATATCTGCTGCCCTTGTCTGTCAAAAGCTGATTTGCATATTGACCCCTCACCCAATAGGAGACGAGCTGCAGCGTAACAGCATCGCCGCGTCAAACTAAAAAGGGCCAGATTGATAGCGACCATTTAGGAGAAAGATAAACCATCAATTTCACGTCCGTCTGACAAAGAGATAGATTGGATCGTTTAGGTCTTTGTCCAAAAAGTCTCTTAGATCTTGGAATGTGTTAAAGAATGTTCTCCATCGCTTCTTAATCTGGAGAAACACAGAAAATAATAATTATAATAATAATACTACATTAATTAATAAAATAAACAATTATGTAATTCAAATACATATTTATACATAGGCTACCTTGAAATAAAATCTTGTAGAAAATGTTGATATTCACTCAGAGGTCAATATTACAATAATAAAAAAATATTTATATTTATAATTTATATTTATAATTAATATTTTCATATAGAATTTAACAATTATAATTTTATATATATATATATATATATATACATATTTATTTATATATACATAAACCGTTCAAATGCATCACTCAGTATGTTCATCACCTAACTATTATTATTATTATTATTATTATTATTAATAATAATAATACATTTATTTATTTTAGAAATGTTTTATTTATTAAAACATAATATTTAATTTTTATATTCTTTATATAGGCATACTTTTTCAATTAATGAAATTAATTTATAATATAAATATATATATAATCAAATATATATCACTCAAATACTTCACCTACATAATGCTCATCAAATGCCTGCACTTAAATAATAATAATAATAATAATAATAATAATAGTAATAATAATAATAATAATAACAAAAATTGTATTTGTTCATTTATAAATGTTTTTCTATTATTTATTTATTAAAACAAATATTTCATATTATTTAGTTGTTCGTTATTATATATATATATATATATATTTATTTATTTATATATATATATATATATATATATATATATATATATATATATATATATATATATATATATATATAAATATATATATGTATATATATATATATATATATATTTTTTTTTTTTTTTTTTTTTTTAAATACACATACGTATTTATTTATATATACATAAATCATTTGAATGCCTCTCAGTATGTTCATCACCTAAATAATATTATTAAGAATGATAATAATAAGAAGAAGAAGAAGAGGAAGAATTATTATTATTATTATTATTATTATTATATATAAATGTTTTAGATCTTATTTATTAAAACATTACATATTTATTTATTTAATAAAATATAAATATTATTTATTTATTTACTTAAAACAAATGTAATTTTTTTATACATATTTATGTATATACCGTTCAAATGCTTCACGCTGTATGTTCATTGCCTAAATAACAATACTAATAATAATAATATATATATATATTTTTTTTTTTTCTATTATTTATTTATTCGTTTATTTATTTGCTTATTCATTTAATAAAAGTCAGTATCTTATACATATTTATTTATATGTACAGAAATAGTTCAAATGCCTCCCTCAGTATGTTTATCACCTAAACAACAACAATAATTATTTATTTATTAATTAAAACAAATATTTAATTTTATGTTATTTATTTATTTGTTTATTTAATGAAACGTACATATCCGTCTTTATAGAGAGAGAGAGAGACGTATTTGTATATGTTTTATTAAATAAACAAGCATACATATATATAAATATATATATAAATACAGCTACAAAATCAAAATACTGTAGTACGCACTGACATTCACTCACAGCTCAAGAGAAAACATGTCACTCCAGCAGCCCTGAAACGCTTTTCATTGACAATCTGTTAAAAGCAGCACAAGGGGGAACATATGTTTTCCGAAAACAAGCCGAAACGTATTTAAATTCGGGTCCACATTGTCGCCTCCCTCATTTAAACTCAACAAATGGAACCGTGGCCCGATCCGAGTGGAATAATGCGTTAAGTGTTGCATGCGCTGCTTTCAGAACCAAGTTGTGACCTTTACGATTGCACACTATTTACAACAGCATAATGCAACGGCTCCATTTCCTTCTAAAAGCAGGCCGCTGTAAAGCCCCCGAGAGAAAGATGGGATTGTGGAATTACTCGCTTGAATGGTGAATTTGCAGAGATTACGCACTGGCTCGTTCCTGTTATGCTGAACCTTTTTAAGATGTGAGAAAATGAATATGCTTGTGTTGTATTTAAGGATTGATTTCTACAAAGAGACTTCAGAAATCTGCCCTGGCTGAACTTAGACACTTAAAAAGCATTAGTTATAACTTCATTAATGACAAGAAATACCAAAATTCACCAAATACTGATGTTTGTGCTGCAGTTTTCCCTCCAAAATGATGTCACGTTTTGGACGATGCTGTCATTAAGGAACTGGCTTTTGTCAGTTATTAATGATTATTAATCAGTTCTAACAACAGAAATGATATTGAGGACAAAGGGGAAAAAAGTATGAATTTATTGTCAGTTATTTAGTTATAACTGACTGTTTAACTAACTACGTAACTAACAAAAATAAATCATGTTTTGAGTTGTTGTTTTTTTAATTTATTAGAGATTAAAAATGTAATCAACACCTAGAATATTTCTGAATAATTTAATTTATTATTTAAAATTTACACCTACATAACTTAACAGTGTAATAATACTAATACTAATAATAATAAAAAAACACCTGAAATATTTCAGAATAATTAAATATTTCAGAATAAGTTCATCCCTACACTGCCTTACTTTAAAAAGTTGTACACATAAATATAAAAAAATATTGAAAGAATATTGCCAATAAAATGTCTTGTTTAAAATATTTAGAGATGGTTAGACATAAAAAAAATACCTGGAATATTTCTGAAATGTTATATTTATTATTTAAAATGTATTCTGAGATAATAATAATAATAATAAACAAACTCCTGAAATATTTTAAAATAATTTATTATTTAAGATTCATCCATACATTAACTTATTTTTAAAATTATGAATCTAATAGTTTTCATATATAAAAAAATTACACTTATAATTTTACACATAAATATAAAAAGAAATGAAATAATAATGGTAATAAAATATGTTTTGTTTAAAATATTTAGAGATTATTAGACATTAAAAAAATACCTGGAATGTTTCTGAAATGTTAGATTTATTATTAAAAAAAAATATTCTGAGATTATAATAACAACAACAACAACAACAACAATAATAATAATAATAATAATAAACTCTTGAAATATTTCTGAATAATTCATTATTTAAAATTCATCCCTATATTAACTTACTTTTAAAATTATGAGTCTAACACTTTTCATATATATAAAAAAAAAAAAAAAAGACGTATAATTTTACACAAGTATAATAATGGCAGTAAAATATGTCTTGTTTGAAATATTTTGAGATTATTAGAGATAAACAATACCTGTAATGTTTCTGAAATGTTAGAATATACCCCTACATTAACTTACTCTCTACAATTTAAGATTATAAGTCTAACACTTTTCATATATATATATATATATATATATATATATATATATATATATATATGAAAAAGTGTTAGACTTACCTAGAGCATTTCAGAGATAATGAATAATTAATAATAATAATAATAATAATAATAATAATAATAATAAACACCTAAAATATTTCTGAATAATTTATTTAAAATTCATCCCTACATTAACTTGCTTTAAAAATGATGAGTCTAATACTTTTCATATATAAAAATGACACTTTCACACAAAAAAGTTTGGTTGAAATATTTAACTATGTTTACAGATTAAACAAAATACCTGGAATATTTCTGAAAATGTATTATTTAATTTTTTTGTATTTTTTTGTATTACTTCACATTTAACGCTCATATAACATTATGATTTTTTTATGATAATGGCAAATGCATTTTTTTTGTTTAGCATATTTAAATATTATAGATATATAAATAAATATATACAAATGATATACATAAATATATAAAATGCGTATGTGTGTGTGCACCTTTTTTAAAGGAGCAGGATCTTTTGAGGGATCAGGAGGAGACGTCTACCTAATTTGGAGAAAGCAGTGAGACAAATCGTCATGTGATGCGCTCGGCGCTCGGCCCTCATCTGCATGTGACCCGCTCTAAGATCTCGGATACGTTTAACGATGCTATACGGTAACGAGACAATCCTGAATCCGGCTTTAGCAGAGAACTTTGAACTCTGTGATTCTTTGTTCTTTGATAATTGAATGGCATTGACTATTTCAGGGAAGCCGAGCAGAATATTTCACAACACACAGATTACCGTCAAATTACTAGAGCGGGCCACAGCGCCTTTATGTTTTTAATTAGCAACCAGTTTAATGTTTCACTTTCACGATCTCAGTAAAAGGTATTAGTGGTTGAGCGAGGGATAAACGCTAAAGACGGGCTAATTACGTTTACCATGAAGGGAGTTATTACATTGACCTTTATAGGACCTATATAACACGCATGTAACCCGTTTGTGGAAAGTTGCGGTGTGAGAAACACGTGTGGATTCGGGTGGGGTTTGACGACCGAGGCATGATGTCATCATCATATCGCCATAACAACAGCTCTGATACATCACTGCCAGCACGTCTGTATGTTTTGATATGATCTCATCCACTGCAGTCTCATCTACTGAGATTTCACTAAACTTTTTTTCTAGGCTCGGCTGTAATAAGAACAGCGTGTTGTCCTTAAGGATGCATCCATGCTTCCCTCTGGTGATCACAGAGTGAAGTGCAGGTCTTTGGAGTGTGTGTGTGCATGTGTGAGAGATCATTAAGTATATTTCCTAAAATAAATGGGAAATAGTTTTTATCATGAAGTATTTATTTATTTATTTATAGTATGTTGCCTTTATACATAATTATTTAAGTATATCAAGTACATGTCCAGGAAATAAATATGAAAATATTTTTTAGCATAAAGAATATTAATTAATCAATTTATTTATTTAGTTACCTTTATATATAATTATTAAAGTATATCAAGCATATGTCCAAGAAATAAATAGGAAATCATTTTTAGCATAAAGAATATTTATTTATTTATTAATAGTATGTTGCCTTTATATATAATTAAGTATATAAAGTATCAAGTATATGTTCAAGAAATTAATAGGAAATCATTTTTAGCATAAAGAACATTTATTCATTTATTTATTGCATGTTGAATTTATATATAATTAAGTATAATCAAGTATATGTCTAAGAAATAAATTAATATCTAAAAAATATTTATTTATTTATTTAGTTAGTTAGTTAGTTAGTTAGTTAGTTAGTTAGTTAGTTACCTTCATATATAAAGTATATCAAGTATATATCCAAGAAATAAATAGGAAATCATTTTTAGCAGAAAGAATATTTATTTATTTATTTATTTATTTATTGCATGTTGAATTTATATATAATTATTTAAGTACAATCAAGTATATGTCCAAGAAATAAATGAATACATAAAAATATGTATTTATTTATTTATTATAACATGTTGAATTTAAATATAATTATTTATATTACTTATTACTCTCAATAGTGATTCTCATTATATTTACTGTAATACTTTTTCACAGTACTGTACAAAAATGACCATTAATTTAATTAATTAAATGTAATTCACATATTAAATAAGTTTGTTAATCCATGTATTTAAGTGATTACAGATCAGTTTAACTTTAGTATTATTTATATACAATTATAGTTTTTATTAATATTTCAAATTAACCGTTATTTTTATACTATATTTACTATATTTTTATTATTTATACTTTCATTTTATTTATTTATTTTTTTACTTTTATGGCTTGTCACTTGTCATTTTTACTTTTAAGTTAAGTTCAGTTTTAATTTTTATTGATTTCATTTCTAGCTATAAATAATAGTGCTACCATAAATAAACATAAATAAATAAATAAATAAATAAATAAATAAATAAATGTTTCCTTGGCAACAAACTGAAAAAAATTAAATATATTTTATTTTATTTTATGTTTTATACATAAATAAAAAATAAGTATTTATTTTATGCAGTTTTATTTCACGTAACAAACGATTTAGTTATCCATAATAACCCAAGCAATAAATAAATAAATACACACACAGTCATGAAAATGTGCTTAATATATATATATATATATATATATATAAATAAATATATATATATATATATATATATATATATATATATATATATATTTTTTTGACTTATTGTAATTAATGTTAATGTAAAATTTTATGTAATTCTTCTTATTATAATTATTTTTTTTTTTAAATCTTTAAGTAGGTGAATGACAGTGCAGGAACAATACGTTTTCACAGTTTTAGTGCGATTCACCCTTGTAAACAGCTCAACTGAATCTTACAACTGTAAGCACTTTGAGAACAGAGTACAACATGAACTGAACATCACGCTACAATCTCCCATTACATATCAATAATACACATAACAAGACACAGCCTTCAAAGCGGCACGAAAGCATTGTCTACATGACACAACCAACCACATGAGCAAACCAGACGCGTTCACGTCCTTCTAAAAACAATGAAACACCTTCTGAATGATTGGCTTGGTCTCAAAGACACTTTTAAGCAGCTGTGATGGAGTAATTCCTCTCCTAGAAAGAATCCGAGGGCAGCTTCATTCATTCATTCATGATGTCAAGCGCCAGCACTGCCAGGGCTCGGCTTCTCCCATGTGGCAACGCATGTTAAACTGCGCAAGAGGACGCAAAGCCGTGCCGTCTAGGACACTTTGGGCCTCGAGGGCCCCATTAACATGAAAGGGGTCGGGAATTCGCACAAACATGGCTGTGTAGAGTCGATACAAAGCTCTGCCGTACAACAGGCCAAACTGTTTTCATTTATTCACCCAGCGAAGAACTTCAGGGCATCTTTGTGAATATGTAAATTGAAAAAGAGAAATGCAATGGGAGCAAAATGAAACGCAGAGAAGAGCAGAAATCCAAAGCTTATGATGACATTTACAGAGCTTGAACTGATATTGTAAGTGTGTGTTTCTGATGGCCGTGAACTAGAAGAACTATATGCAGTTTAAAACAGCTTCACTGAACTTAAATATTTAAATGGTGGTGATTTTTCTTCCAAAACTTCTCAGAAACGGTTTTAGCATTCTGATAGTCTCTCGAAACCCTTCCAACTAGTTTTTTAAATTCATTCCCTTTAAAGCGTCGCATCAAAGCGCTGCTTTAACAAATTCACCACCTTCAACAAAAACTATAAAGACTTTGTGAAAATCACCTGCTGTGAGCAATGTTCCTGTTATTATGTATAATCTGCAGGCCTCAAATGAAAATTTACTGCAGTAAATGTTATTTGGATATTAAACACCTATTGGTTAACCATAAGGCATGATTTCAAGAAAAAAAATATAGAAATTGTGATGTTTCTGATACACTTTGAGATTTAGATTTAATATATTATATTCCAGACTTCCTGTGCTTGTTTATTGTTTATTATACATATTTTCAAATCTGGATCTTTCTAATTAAAATTGTCATTTAAACTATATTTAATATTCCAGGTTTCCTGTGCTTGTTTGTAGGATTGTACAATTTTACCAAATTAATAATAATAATAATAATAATCACTATTATTATTATTGTTATTGTTATTGTTATTATTATTATTATTATTATTATTATTATTATTAGTGCAATTTTACAGTTGTACTGTGAAATATTACAATAGTGATATTTATTTTTTGTTTAATATTTTAAGTAGCAGTAGTTTTAATAATAAGAAGAATAATTATAACAGTTTTCATTATTATTATTATTATTATTATTAAAAATGTAACATTAAAAACCAGGCTAACTCTACATTTCTTTCCGAAGTTAAACTAGTCAGCCTAACGACTAGACAGTTTCTAAGATATGATTTTCACATCCCTATTCAGCGTGACCTGAATTTGAATGTACCGCTGTATATCATAACTAGACCTCTGGAGATTTGAGGCCGTGTGTTTTTAATGCAGTATATGTCATTCTTGCGTGTCATTAACGCTGAGCCCCCTTTTCAGCACGCTTCCCTGAGGAGAAGATTACGGTGTGGTCTGAATATTGCTTTATAAGAACAGGGTGCCAGAGATGTCAAGAGAAGCTCGAGCTGCAGTGCAACATGGGAAAACGGCCCTGTGGGCTGTTTCTTTGGCATCCAGAGTGGAGAAGAGACAGTCTAAAGATCTTCCCAGACTCACAACAATGAATCGAGACTTTCAAGAGGGACGTTTCGATTGCATAAGGGACTTTGATTTTAAAACACAAGACAGGTCCTCTCTGTCTACGGCAACACTGTGATCTGAATGGAATTTCCTTCATATAAAAGACCAGACAACGTCTTGTGTTTCACGACATCAGGATCGTTGATTGAAAAACTGTTGCAGAAATCAGTAGACTAGAATGCATTTATCAACACAATAGATACAATAGATAGAGCGACAAAATGATGAGTTAACAGAGTGATAGACAGTGCAATAGATAGACAGAATGATACAGTGACAGAGTGTTAGATCGAGCAATATACACGATGGATGGATATAGTGAAAGTAAAACAGGCACGTTTCCCAAAACCATCCTTAGCTAACTATGGTTGCAAGTTCCATTGATCTCAATTGGTAACAACAGAACTTGCAATCATAGTTGCTTTCAGGAAACACACGCCAGAGCAATAGAGCAACAAGACGATAGATAAAGCGACAGAGTGATAAATAGAGTGACAAAAAGGCAGAGTGATAAATACAGTGATAAAGCAATAGAGTGACAAAACAATAGAGCGACAGAATGATAGAATGACAAAATGATAGAGTGATAGAGTGTCAGAATGACAGATAGAACACAATAGTCAGATACAGTGACAAAACAATAGATAGAGCAACAAAACAACAGAAAGAGTGATAGATGGAGGGACAGAGTGATAAAGTGACAAAATAAGTGACAAAAGAGTGATAAGATAGAGCAGCAGACAGTGACAGAGAGATAAATAGTGACAAAACAATAAATACAGTGACAGAGAGATAGAGTGACAAAAATATAGAGTGATAGATACAGCGACAAAATTATAGACAGAGCAACACAATGATCAATAAAACGATAGTGACAAAAAGATAGAGAGAGCAACAGAGCGGTAGAATGACAAAATGATGGATAGTTTCAGAATGATAGAGCAGCAAAATATTAGACAGTGATAGAGGGACAAAACAATAGAGCAACAAAACAAGAGTGACAAAATGATAGTGTGATAGAGTGACATAGAGTGATGAAATGATAGATAAACAGCCAGAGCAACAGAGCAATAAATAGTGACAAAAAGTGATAGAGCGACAAAATGATAGAGCAATAAAACTAGTTATACTAGAATGATAGAGCGACAAAACAATAGTGATAGATAAAGCGACAAAATGATAGATAATGATAGAGCGACAGAGCGACAAATAGTGACAAAATGACAGAGTGATAGAGAGACAAAATAACAGAGCAATTGACAGAGCAACAAAACTATATAGTGATAATTATAGATAATGATAGAGTGACAGCCATTAATGGTAACAAAACGATAGAGCGACAAAATAACAGGGCAATAGATAAAGCAACAAAACTACTATACTAGAGTGATAGAGCATCAAAACGATATAGTGACAGAGTGACAGATAGAGCAACAAAATAACAAATAATGATAGAGCAATAAATAGTGACAAAACGCTAGAGTGACAAAATAATAGAGCAACAGATTGAGCAACAAAACTATAGTTATACTAGAATGATAGAGCGACAAAACAATAGTGATAGATAAAGCGACAAAATGATAGATAATGATAGAGCGACAGAGCGACAAATAGTGACAAAATGATAGAGTGATAGAGAGACAAAATAACAGAGCAATTGACAGAGCAACAAAACTATATAGTGATAATTATAGATAATGATAGAGCGACAGCCATAAATGGTAACAAAATGATAGAGCGACAAAATAACAGGGCAATAGATAAAGCAACAAAACTACTATACTAGAGTGATAGAGCATCAAAACGATATAGTGATAGAGTGACAGATAGAGCAACAAAATAACAAATAATGATAGAGCAATAAATAGTGACAAAACGCTAGAGTGACAAAATAATAGAGCAACAGATTGAGCAACAAAACTATAGAGTTATACTAGAGTGACAGAGCAACATAGTGATAGATAGAGTGACAGAAAATAATAGATTGTTAAACAGACAGACACACCTTTATTAAAGCATCAATATGAGATCCATCAAAGCTTTACAACAGGTGAGCAGCGTTACTCATCCCGCTATGAACTGATCTGAAAATTGCAAGTCATTGCATGCTTTGAATTTGCATTCATACGGCAGTTCATGCATAATCCCTCAGTGTGCGTTTAAACAACACGGTCCACGCCGTCTGTCTTTGATCAGTGCGGGGCCTACGAACGGAATGGACGCAATCAGATTTAAGAAATAAAGATGGACAGGGTGAATCTGCATGAATTATCGGCCCTTTGAAGTCGCAACGCCCCCCCCGGAGAAACACCCAGGTGTGAAACTTCCCGCAGTCTTTGCATACCTGAGCGTTTGCAAGCTCGAAAAGCACAGCCTAGCAACCACGCGGAATAAAACAGTGCCTGGGACTTCTTTTAATAAAAGGGATAACACGCAGGGAATGCAAGGGGAAAAAAAGTCTAGACGTCCTCTCAGAAAAACGCTTTCAACCCGAAATGCTCAATCTAAATGACAAAGCGATAAAAAAAAAGCACATTTAAAAGGATAAAGACTAAAACCCTGCAAAAACAAGAGCAAGCTACTGCAAGGCCTTTCAGTGTGTTTTTGTGTCGCTGCCGCACGTGTTTGGATGCACAGCGCCGCTCCCACAGTTTTCTCCTTCCCATGGGCCCTCTAAAGGGGCGAAACACGGCTGTTGTGCCAACACGGACATCTATGCGAGGCAGGGAAGAGGAGGAGGGGCGGTCAGCCCTGACAGAAGTAAATAGCCTTCTCAGAGCGGCCGCTGTTATTGAGCCTTAATTAAAGTCGACCTCAGCTGGCGACCCCGCCGTGACGAAACAGCGGGACTATTGCTATGACCCTGCCCTGCACATCACCTCCATGTATCTTCACTCCACTGCACTGCACTGCGGTACGGCAAGCCGTTATGCTGCACAGCACTCAGGTACTGATAACGAAGGCTAAGCAGTACATTGAATAACAATTTTGAACAAATATGCAACATTAATTTGTTGCAAATACAAAATAATTTCTATGAGGCCATTATGTTTCCTGAAGAACCCCATTTTGATTCATTGCCATGTTCAGTTCTTTCAAACTGATTTTTTCAATGGTCATTCGATTCATCACTTATGCTAATTTGCATGCTTTAATAAGAAATATATGCAGGAATATATTGCCATTTATTACTATTCACAGTCACCCTGATGTATAATATATACATTTTCCTTCTTTGTATGCATTTAATGAAAAAGTATGAAAAACAAGTTGATTATTTTTAAATCACATTTTACTCTTTAAAACAATGAAAAAGGACAAAAAAGCCACATAAAAAACATAATTCTGGAAAAAACTTAATTCACTGAAGACCATCAATGAACAACAACATAAAACAGCAATTGTATAACAGCACTGTATAAAATATTGATAGTTATGATATAAAATGTATAGATATTTACATAAAAAGACCAAAAAAGCCCAACAGACATTCCAAAAGGCTATTTTTTATTATTTATAAATTATTTAAATATAAATATAGATTAATATGAATTATATATATATATATATATATATATATATATATATATATTTTATTAAATTACATATTTCTTCCAATTTTAAGTTGCTATTCACTGATATTATCAGTTAATATAACACAACTGTGTAATTTCGTTGCACATTATTATTTTTGTAATATTATTTATTAATAACTTTAGAGCTTTATTTATTTGTTAATTCATAAATATAATTTAATATTTATTTATTTATACAATTTTTATTAATTATTATTTACACACACACACACACATACATATCATAAAATTATATATATTTGTTTCAATTTCAAGTTGCTATTCACTGACCTTAACAGTTAATATAGCACACAACACAACTGTGTCATTTCTTTTGTATATTATTTTTATATTATTTTTTGTAATATAAATATATATATATATATATATATATATATATATATATATACACACATACACACACACACACACACATTAATAAATAAAATATAAATTTTTCTATTTTAAGTGAATGTACTGCATAAGTCATTTGGCCTGACTTTTGCGTTTTAGCATTTGCTAATTTTTAAATATTAAAATAAAATACATATCATTTATTTTAGAATCTATTTATATATAAAACACAGTAATTTGCATAATACAGTAATAAAATGTTATTCTAAGTTGCTGTAAAATCAAACATCATCCCAAGGCTGAAAAACATCAATGTTAAATTTGTTTTAGTCACACCGCCCAGCTCTGACACCAAGTCCTCTTATCAAAAGAGTTATACTAAAAACACACTGAATCTGCATCTCGGCGAGCACAAACACTTCAAATGATGCATAAATGCAGATAAAAACACTGATGTCTCAAGTCTTTCAGCGTCCTCGAGCTCTCGCAGGAGAATGCTGATGAAGCGACACTCGTCTGCGTTCATTTGCCTTCTCTTCACATTCATCACTCGCCGTGGCCCCTCATAAAGGGTTGAGAGGCGTCTGAGTGTGTGACGAAGAGGAAAAACATCAACAGCTTTCAATCAACACAAGGACTTACAACCAGTTTATCATTCTACCGCTCCTGCCTGGCTGTCAGGTGTGAAGTACTGGCTCATTGAGCAAGTTTCCCCACAAAAAGGCCATTACTGTGTCTTTTTCCTGACATATACAGTAAGGCAGATGCAGAGCTGTAAACAAAAGTCCAGATTACAAAAACAAACACTTGGAAATGTCTGAATCTCATTTATTAGATCAAGTGTGAAGTAAACTGTGGTTTATAATTCAAATCTAGATCATTCATACTACATCAGTCATAGCTCAAATCAGGTCTCTTGTTGAGAAGAGGTCTGCAGTTATGTGAAATGATCAGATTTTGCCTTTTGAAAAATAATTTTGAAAATAACTGGAAAATGGAAAATAATTTTTAAAACCTGACTATTAAATTGCATAAACTGATATTCAAAAATTTGGGGTTGATAAGATTTTTGAAAAGAAGTCTTTTCTGCTCACCAAGGCTGCATTTATTTGATCACAAATACAGTAAAAACAGAAAAACTGAAATATTACTATAAATAAAAATAACTGTTTTTCTTGTGATGCAAAGCTGAATTTTCAGCATCATTACTCCAGTCTTCAGTGTCACATTAACTATTTATTACTATGCACAGTTACACTGATGCATAATGTTATTGATATTTTTTAAATCACATTTTACTTTTTAAAACAACGAAAAAGTTAAAATTGAATTCTGGGAGAAAAAAAAATGAATTTTATAAAAAAATGAATTTTATGGTGACTCAAGACTATCAGTGAATAACAACATAAAATAGCAAAAACAATGTTTTTGTATAGAAAATGAATTATGATATACAATTTATAGATATTTACAATCAAACAATAAAAATGCCAAAAAGGCCAAAAGACAGTCCAAATGGCTAGTTTTATAATCAATTTATTTTAATATAAATATAAAATGTATAAAATTCGTTTTTATAGACATTAATATACATTTAAATCTATACACATATATATAAAATTAAGTTTTCATTAAATTATATATTTTTTTCAATTTGATATTATCAGTTAATATAGCACACAGCTATGTTATTCTGTAATTTTGTATTTTATATATTTTTTGGTAACATTATTTATTAATATATATATATATATATATATATATATAACTTTATAGCTTTTTAATTACATTTAGAAATATAATTTATATATACACACACACACACACACACACACATACATATACACATTTAAATATTTAAATGCCAAACTGAAAAAGCCCAATTCACAAGCGCGTATTGAACCGTGGATGTCGTACTGAACGGTTCGATATTATATTGAGTATTGTGACATTCCTAATATATATAGATAGATATATATAGATAGATAGATATATACACACACACACACACACACACATATATTATATATATACACTAACATATATATAAAATATGTGTGCGCACGTATATATATATATATATATATATATATATATATATATATATATATATACACACATATTTTGTAACATTACAAATTCTTTCCTTCCTCTGACTTTTTTATCAGTTTAATGCATCCTGGCTCAAAAAAAAAAATTGAACAATAGTGTTTTTTAAACTGAAGGAGAGACTCACATCATACTGTATCATACTGTATCAAAAAACAAACAAAACAGAATCTGACTAATCAGAACACCTTAGCACCTGCCTAGCAACACCTTATTAACCAATCAGAGCATTAGAACTCAAATACTAGAAATAATTTTGAGCCAACCACAACATCGCTTTGAAAACTCTACCTTTATAGCTATATTTTTACTCTATATGAAATTCAATACTGCATCACGTCCCTGAAATATGAAAGAGAAACTAAAGTTTTCTTCTGGGCTATGTTATAACTTCATATTTGTTTGTTTATTTGTGTTTTTTAATATGACTTTTGCCAAAACCGCTCCGCACATGCACAAGAGGGCAAATCTGCAGTGTTTCAGGCCTGTAAAGTCAGTGGAATGTTGCTGTTATTGCAGTTATTGTCCTCGCAGTACAAGCTTGCCGCTGAACCCGTCCAGGATTTCCACAACAAAACAGCAGCTCGGCCCCACACCCACTACTTCCTCCAATTCTGTTCCAAAAGGAAGCACAGCCTCTCTGATACAGGGACCGCTGTCTGCTCGTTCCCACAAAACTTCCCCGGCTAGATCCCGAGCGCTGCACTTGTGGCACTGGTTAGGTCGAACACTCCCCGCCGTGTCTCAGAAGAGCCCGCTGCTCATAAAGACAACAATTTCACACATTTTGGTTGAGTAAAATGGAACCCATGTTTCTGCCCTTTTCTCGGTGCCAAGCGACAAAATCCCGCCTCTTTGGTTCCATGCAGCAAATTAAATGTCAGAATGCAAAAGCTGTGCACACAGAGGTTAACGTTCCTCGCTGGGTTTGGGTTTTGCCACATGTGCTTTGGGCCGGGGAGGAGAGGATTGTGTGGTCAGAGTGAGACCAAACCGAAGTACCACTCACGTCTGCGCAAAACGGTTTCCCTCTCAGAACGTTGAAGCGGTTTACGATTGAGAAAAAGGCAATTTCAATATCCTCGGTTCTTATTAAAGCCAGCATGTTTGTGTGATTAGAAAATACTTACGAGTAGAGCTGTTAGGATTGCGCACATGTGTGGGTCGCCCGGTTCAAAGTAGAACAAAACTCGATTTCGACAAACAACCAAGTGATATGATATTTTGACATTTTTATCCACAGCAACTTATGATACACTAATTTCAGCCGCAGTACCAACTCAAGAACACTAAAGTCTCCAGATATAAGCAGGATATCAACAACTCTAAAGTTACTTTGTCACAACTACTTAAAATTTAACCTCAAATATCAATCTCAAAATTATATATCCTATACTTAGACTTAAAGGGGTCATCGGATGCTAAGTTCACTTTTTCATGTTGTTTGAACATTAATGTGTGTTGGCAGTGTATGTACAAATCTACACTACAATGGTAAAAATCCATGCAGTGGTTTTTAATTAATCTGTAAAAATAATATCCCCTTTTTCAAATCGAGCCGTTCTCAGATGCCTGTTGTTGTGCCGTCACACCCACAGAGGCCGCTCCCACGATAGTTGATTGACATGAGCCTCTTACCCTCAGATCAGCTGTCACAGTCCAGTAACTTTCCTTGTTTCGATGCCGAAGCAGGGATGTAAGTTAGACAAGAATATCTCCGACTGAGCGATTGAGGTGTTGTGTAGCTGGATGTAATAGTGAACATAGTGGTAGTCATTTACTCCTGACATCTGAGCAGCTGAAGATGCAGTAGATTACGTTTGTTTGTGAAGGGAATGCACCTCCCGATCTACATATATCCGTCTATGTTCGCACGAATCATTCATGATCCAGCTTCACTAAGAGCAGAAGTGTGTATAAGCATTTTTTATAAATCTTTGCGATCGCCTTTCCTTATAACGTGGTAGTTAGGAAGTTTAGCGGCTAAACGCGGCTAAAGTAAACAACATCGTCATTCCACAGAGAGAAGAGAGGGGCGGGGTGAGCAGAGAATTTTTAATCAAAGTAATATTATAGACTTTTCATTAAGACCCTAAAGAATCATATCAACTTGTGGAAAATGGGCATCCGATGACCCCTTTAATACAGTATCATTCAAAAGCTATCTACACTGTATGATGAATAAATCTCTTACCACACACTGCACACGTCTGCGGCGCGTTACGGCTCTGACGTGGCAACCGGAGTAGATCGTGGCTTTGGCATGTGTTTCGCCCCCCCGTACTGCACACGTCTGCGGTGTGTTACAGCTCTGAAGCGACCGCTCTAGTCAATGCTTGTGTTTATACCCGCCGTGCTGCAGCTCGTTGAAGCGGTTGTCCGCGTTGCATCACTAAAGTTAGGCTAATCTCCCACCTTGTCCCTACCCTCCCTCCAACAATTCGAATTTCTGTGGGCGGGATTTAATTTAATGATATTCTAATGGACCATCATTAACATCATTGCATGCGGAAAACAAACGTTGTAGTCCAAAGGAGACATTCGTTGTAGTTCTTGAAAAGGGATTTTTTTAAAAGTGAAATATCTCTTTTTGGAGTGGACTTTGAGATTTGTAACTTTGTAGATCTTTTTTTTGCCCAAAGATACACACCACACACTGACTAAAGTTCAAAACGTGAAAAAGCATAATAGCACCACTTTTATATATATATATATATATATATATATTTATATTTATATTTATATATATATATAGATGATAATAAATAATATGCACACTAACTGCTGAAATGAATCAAACACTTATTTTACACGATATGCACACAAAAAAGGCACAAGAAGAAACTAACACACCAATGCAAATCACCTCTGTATGACCAAAGTTAACTAGCCAGGCCAGTTTACCTATAACTAGCAATGATTGCATATTTCTTCAGAGTTAAAAACAACAAGCCAGAACTGCAACACATGATATAAAAGCTAGTAAATAATATCAGATATACATGTTGTGTGGGAACTACATCAGAAACAGATTCCAACTCATCAGGTTCTCTTTACATAATTAATCTAGTTTAATACTTAATAGCTGCAAGTGAACATATAGTAAAAAAAAGCCTGTGTTTGTTATTAAGTCTATCACAGCGTGCCCTTTTCCCATTGCCAAGAGCAGACGAGCTCCTGCCGCAAGGCCACTCCTGTGATCATTTTTCAGACGCTGACTTTACCGCGATGCTCCGCTGTGAGTGCCGGTTAACATCACAGCTGAGAAATGTTAAGCAAAGAGGCAATTTGGCAAAATCTCAAGCTCTCGGCTCACTGTACCTGCAATGAATGCTAAAAGAACAAACAAACAGACAGCGATGATCTCTGCTTCTCTGAGCTGAAGAAAAAACATTGTATAGACGATGACCGAAGAACGAGGAACGTCTTCACCTATAACCTGGAATGAAAGATACGAAGCCCCGCCCAAGCACTTACCTTCGGCCATTTAGGGTTCAGGAGGCGGGCTTTGACTGCGTCGTCCAGGGCGGTCTGGTACTGGCCCAGTTTGAGATGAGCGGCCGAGCGGTTGCTGTACAGGATGCAGTTCTGCGGGTCGGCGCGCAGGGCCTCGCCGTACAGCTTCACGGCCGTCTGGAAGTCTCCCAGCTGGCAGGCCTCGTTGCTTTGCCGCACCTTCTCCATGAACTCTGCCTTGCTGAGGCCCGGGCCATCAGCGGCGGCGTGCACAGCCCTGCCCAGCGCTCGTGGTCCAAATAGACCAAACTACCCAGGAAGAGACACATCAGAGAGATGATTTAGAGTTTTTAAAGCGTTCAAATAAAGCTCTTAATGCAGCTAGGATGCCTTAAATAAATCAAAAGTGACAGTAAAGACATTTATAATGTCATATAATTATAAGTGCTGTTCCTTTCAGCTTTTATTCATTAAAGAATCCGGGGAAAAAAAAAAATGTTGCATGGTTTTTACAAAAATATGTTTTCAACATTGATAATAATCAGAAATGTTTCTTGAGGGGCAAATCAGCATATTAGAATGATTTCTGAAGGATCATGTGACACTGAAGACTGGAGTAATGATGCTGCAAATTCAGCTTTGATCACAGAAATAAATTACATTTTAAAATATATTCAAATAGAAAACAGTTCTTTTAAATTGTAATAATATTTCAAATTTGTTATGTTTTTCCTGCACTTTGAATAAAAATTAATGCAGCCTGGGTGAGCCTAAGACGCTACGTTCACTAAAATAAAACAAAAAATCAACCATGCTGAATGATGCAAAAAAATTCAGCTTTGATCACAAAAATAAATAACATTTTACAATATATTCACAAAGAAAACCATTCTTTTAAATAATAATAATAATAATAATAATAATAATAATTCACATTTTTTATGTTTTTCCTGCATTTTGAATCAAATTAATGTAGCCTTGGTGAGCATAAGATGCTACTTTCGAAGACAGTATAAAATAAAATAATAAAATAAAATTTAAAAAAATTGCAAAAGAAATAAATAAATACATAGTATACATACAAAATGCTGAAAGATGCTGAAAATTCAGCTGTCTCAAAAATAAGTAACATTTGACAATATATTCACAAAGAAAACTCTTATTTTAAATAATAATAATAATAATAATAATAATAATAATAATAATAATAATAATAATGTTTCACATTTTTTGTTTTTCCTGCATTTTAAATCAAATTAATCCAGCCTTGGTGAGCATAAGATGTAGGGTTGGGTACCGAAACCCATGTGACCGGTATGTACCGGACCGAATCAGAACACGAATTTCGGTGCCTCATTTCGGTGCCACTTAAATGCCTGAACTGTCGATTGAGATATTTGTCTTCTGGTGCTATGACACGGATGTAGAAGCATTGATTCATCAACATGCATGATCGCTAGTTAAATTTAAATACTGCATTCATGGGGTGTCAGAATGATCAGAAAATGTATTTACTGAATGAGAAAACTCACGTGCACGTCGGAAAGCTTTGATGATAGAAATCCAAGACATCTTTGTAGTTACTATCCATTTTCACATTTCGCATTAAAAGCACAAATCGTGTGGAAATGAGACCATCCGAGAAGCGCGTGAATGCTGCAACTATCGTTACACTTGCTCTGACTGCAGCAGGTGGTTTGCCGTTAGGTTAGCTAGCTACATTAAACGCGTCTAACTTAAAATGCCAAAAACTAAACATTCTAAAGTGTGGCTATATTTCACGAGAAATGATTCAGACACTGCGACGTGCAGCAAATGTTTTACAGCAGTTGCGTGTGAAGGGGAAAACGCTTCAAACCTAATGAAACATTTGATGGTATGTGGAATAAACTTGAAAGCAGAGGGATGCACCGTGTTTGACAGTTTTGCAGACATCAGCTGGAGAGGTGTCGTATTTTGCCAGAGACGGCAAATATGTGATGCGATCTAGGAAAACCCAACACATGGTGAAATTTTACCTTTTTTAGGTTTTGACACCATATGAAAGCTGAGTTCAGGCCCCTTTCCAAACCTTTTATTTTTTACATAACCTACGTTATGGCTATATCTTAGGTTGGCTGATAGCGATGATTTTCAGGAATGGGATTTTGAGAAAAACGGCTTTAAAGTGAGACGGCTTTCACTTTCACTTTACGGGTTTAACGAGAGCTGTCTGTCAAGTTAGGAGCGCTACTGCATCATTAAGGAAAGGAAAGGACGTGACGTGTGGCCAAGTATGGTGACCCATACTCGGAATTTGTGCTCTGCATTTAACCCATCCAAGTGCACACACACAGTAGTGAGAAGTGATCAAACACACACACCGTGAACACACACCCGGAGCAGTGGGCAGCCATATTGCTATTGCTGCGGCGCCCGGGGAGCAGTTGGGGGATCGGTGCCTTGCTCAAGGGACTCAACACCTCAGTCGTAGTATTGACGGTGAGAGCGGGCTTTGCTATTCGCCACTCACTCTTCAAACCCCTGCCGACCTGGGGACTCAAACCCGCAATCACTGGCTAAGCAACTCCTAATTCTAAATCCATTAGCTGCCGTCCCTTTTTCCGACAAACAGACTAATGTTTGCTTTCCGTTGATCACCCATTTTATGTTTAGTAAATAATGCAGCCTACCTTGTAGTAAAAGCGAGCGCAGCGCAACTGTTCGTGCACTGTGCATAAAACAGACTGTCATCGGACGACTCCTCTTTAGTAACTTCTTCATCCGATCCTTCATCTCTGGATGTGAAATAGCCCGTAACATCATTTGGGGCACTGACATCACCAAAACTGAGCAGACTGAGACGAGTAAGATCGGTTAAGTGAGCAGCTGCAGTACTTTAGACAGCGTTGTTGTGCTCCGCCATCTCACGATATTAAAATAAATAAATAAATAAATAAATAAATAAATAACTTTGCTTGCCGTACTTTACACAGGACTGGTGGAGAATGTGAACCGATACGCCTTTACTAAATATGGTACGTGGTTTATTTTGATAGGTTAACTGTTTTTGTGGTGTTAAGGGAAAGCACCTCCGCAGCGCGTTCTTAACATAGGAGAAAGACAGTCATTTCTGCTTGCTGCAATAAATGTCTATATTTCTGCACTAAACAAGTGAATTTCGAAGAGATATTTTCAGAGATGATAGACAAGATGTTATAGAATAATAATTTAATGAAAAACGAATTTCCTGAAAATGTCCCACCGCGACATCCGACGGGTTTTCCCAGATCTCATCACATATAGTCATATTTCTGCAAAAGAATTGCTGAAATTTTAAGCTGTTAAATTATTGTAGTTGGGTTAGGTGGCTTAGGTTTTATTGTTGTTGCGTTTTGCATTGACTTAATAATGTATAGTACTACTTCTTTTAATACATTGTTTAATTTAAAGAACTTTTTTGTCCAATAAAAATATATTCTTGTGTCATCCACCACTTTGTGGCTTTTTTAAAAGTATCGGTTCACGCACCGGTACCGTTCTAAAAGTATCGATTTGGCACCGGTATCAAAAAAACCCCAAACGATACCCAACCCTATGAGCAAATAAATACTTATAAAATCTCTAATGTCAGCTGATATGTTGTGCATCTCTAAGTGAAGAACTTAGAGATGGGTCATGTTGAAGGGTTTGTGCCATATGAAAATAGCTTTCGTTTAAAATAGGCTTTAATTGCATCAGAGCCATGAATATGATGTGTTGCTTGCTTTCTGGCTTTTTTCATGGGAAGGATATTTCTCATTTTGAGTTTACAAAAATCTATGTAATGCTTAATGACTCAGCTATTTTTTTTGGTCTGATATATAAATACTAAATGCTTGTAGCAGGTAAAGGTGAAATTTGTCAGTTGTAATATTATGTAATATCAGTTGTATATAAATTGTAATATTTCACTTTTTGAGAGAAATTGTTACTTTTATTCAGCAAGGTTGCGAAAAAAATAAATAAATAAATAAATAAATTGAAAAATACTGATATATATATATATATATATATATAAAAAAAAAAAAAAAAAAAACTTTCTATTCACTAAATAATACTAAAATAACACTACTTTTAACAGTGATGGTAAGAAAGGTTTCCTGAGCATCAAATCAGCATATTATGATTTCTGAAGGATCATGATTATTCATGATGATTTCTGAAGGACACTGAAGACTGGCGTAATGGATGCTAAACATTCAACTTTGCCATCACAGAAATAAATGACATTTTAAATGTATTAAGATAAGACAAAGTTTTAAAATGTAATAATATTTTATTGTTATTACTAGGGGTGTAATGGTTCACAAAATTCATGGTTCGGTTCAATACGACACGGTGTCACGGTTCGGTACGTTTTTGATACAGCAAAAAGAAAGAAATGCCGGAGAAATTTTCTTGTTTTTTTTTGCAGTTGTTTTTATTTATTAAAGCTAACAAAGTAGAGTGAGGTGAGAAAGACCAGAAATTGGCGAAAGACTTAGTTTCGAAACAAAATGCAAAAGCCCTTGCTTTAAAAAAATTTTACTCTTTGGAAGGCCTTTTGACTTTTGCCATTTATCTAAGATGATTTTCGAAGCTTTTTTAACATTCGTTTCTTTATTTTGTTCACAGTGTTTGCTGATTTTCAGTTTTTTATAGGCCTATTTAAACTTTGTGCAAGTTATTTGTTATTTTATATTAGGCCTATGGCGTGGTATATTTGTGTGTTTAATATAAGTGAGTTTGTCGTACTTTTTTGTTGTTGTCAATTCAATCAATTGTGAAAAAGTGAAAGTAAAATGCGCACAGGCATTTACAAGCTATTTAAAAGCAAATAAAAGCAAGGAAAAGAGGTAAAACTCTACCTCACCATCACAACCCTACTGGAGTAGTTTGTTTTTCTTTGGGGGTGGGAGGGACAGACATCACAATGCCTGTTACATCATTTGGACTGCCTTGTTAAGCACAGTGGCACTGAAAACATTATATTTCACACACTTTAACCTCTTTTGTTTTCCAAATGTAATGGGATTAGTCCAACGGTTTGTAATGCACGCTGAACCGAAAGCCTCATACCGAACAGTTCAATACGAATACGTGTGTCGTTACACACCTAGTTATTACAGTAATTTGGGGTAAATAAATGCAGACTTGGTGAGTAAAAAGGTTAATTCACACTGCACCAAAAGACTTTGACCAACTGTGTCAGTCATCTGATTACAGCATGTCACTTATCAGACATTTCAGGACCAATTCAGCATGTTTAGTTGGCAAAAACAAGCGCTAACCAATGCCAACACACAATGCTGGGAAACTCACAGACAAAACCTGGCAAACATGTCTGTTGCTGTTGTCCGGTGTGTAAATTGGTGAGACGACTTTCAAAAAAACAAGGCAATTATTTTTAAACAAGGGTGTAGATTTTCTCAAAAATAACACAAATGTGCTACATTTCCCAAAATCATTGTCTATTAAATTAGATTTTGTCCTTATCTTGATTATTTCCATAACTCTTGATGTCTTTCTGCTGTGTTTTTGAAGGTGTTCTGGGGTTTTGTGCCTGGGCATGGACCACCCTGTGCATAGAGGAGACACCATGTCCATGGGACTACACGACAGGTACTGTGCAATGTATGTCATCTCTTTCTTCTACACACACATATACTTGTATTGCACATTCTCTTTATGTCATCCCTGTGAAGAGACACATGCATTCTTATTTGCCCTCACCTCTCTGGACACCGTCCTCTTGGTTTGCTTTGTGCATCTGTTTCTGTCATGAACACCTTACACACATGCTCTGAAGAGCCTCTCTCTCTCACACACCTCCACCAGTTTTATGTGATCTGTGACATGAGTAAAACTGTGACATTTGTCCTGCTCTGTGTGTATATTATACATTCATCTGAAGTGGTTCAAAAAGAAATTTTCTCTTTTTTTAAGATCCTATAATATAGACTAGGTTCTCTGTTGGTAATGTGATGTAACGGTGCTAAACACACTACCTTATTTATCAATTATACATCACTCTGCCTATAAAAATGCATCATCCCTGCAACACTGACATGTATTTGGAACATTACATTTAGTAAAAGGGCTTTCAGAAAGCCATATGCTTCAGTAAATGCACTCTCTCTAGTTTTTGGATTTATCTCTGGCGTTGTTTTTTCTGTTATTAATGTTATCATGACAAACATATCAAATGGGTTTGTCACACACTAGCGCTGTGACGAGTGAGGCTGAGAGGGGGCATATGTGCTCAAACTGATGCACACTTTTCTGTTATATTATGGAGACTGTACTGTGTCTTTGTTTGTTTAATTCGTTGTTACACCCATTTGCAATCTAATTTTCTCTGTGGCAAACAGCTTTACAGATAATTGCCATAAATGCTTTTAAAAAAGGATGCCTCAGGACAAGAGATAAACCCCAGGACAAGAGATAAACCCCAGGACAAGAGATAAACCCCAGTACAAACACGTAGTGAAAAGTGGGTGTGATGGATTTTTTTGTTCTACCCCAAACATACACTAAAAATGTCTTTTTTTTTACACTCTCTCACTAACTGCATGCTGTTATACTAACCCGCTGACTAGTTCTCGTTCACACAGATGATATAAGCGTGTGTCACGGCAGGCAGATGACTGAGATTTGTGTTCTTTGCGCTCTACAGTCATGCCTGATTGTTTGCTGTCTGTGATGTGTAAATCACAGCAGAATTCCAGCATGAGCTCAGATCATTATAAACACTGAACACTCAATTAAACAGCACAGCTCCTGAAGTGAGCCCTGATGGATTCTTCTATATTGTTTAACAGAAAAACAAAGGCAACTGTGAATTCCATCGATCTGAGCCGACCTGCCGCCTGCTGAAATGTTACACGCACTACTCTCGGTTTGTCTTCACATGCCAAGTTGGCACTTAAGGGCAGAGCGTGTGGGCATGTGGATTTGTGATGACTCAAACCCTTGAGATCATCGGACTAAGACTCAGTCAGCTGGTGTGTAGGACAGTATTGACAGGGCTATTTTGGTGTTCTGTTGGAGGAATGATTTAGTAGACCTGTAGCCAAGTAATAGTCTCTCTAATGGCTCTTTTTAAGACGTGTACAGTGGCCCCAAGAGTATTTGGTCACTTAAGCCACATTTAAACATGTATGTCTTTACATTATATAACAAAATATCAAAGTTGTGTTTATTTTAAAGAAATAAACATCACTGTTCAAAAGGGGGCAGTAGGGCTGGGGTATATGGCCAAAAAGATTATCACGGTAATTTTTAAAATTTAAAATTATTATTATTATTATTTTTTTTTTTAAATGGCAGATTTTTTCCACATTTACCACTTTATATTAAGTGGCATTAACTACTATGTACTTACATTTAAATTAGTAATTTGATACAATTTACTTATTGTATTCATACATGTTCATTGTGCTTATTCATTGTGCTTATGCTGAAAAAAAAAAATACATGCATGTAATTGCGTCTGTAATTACTTTCTGTTATAATTACACAGTTGACCCAATTCCCTACACCTTAACCTACCCATACCACCAAACCTGTCTCTAACCTTACCCGTACCCATATCCAATAGCAAAAGTGTTTTGTAAAACAATATGCACACAATAAGTACATTGTACTTATATCAAAAAATAAGTACATAGTAGTTAAGGCCACTTCATGTAAAGTGGGACCCCCTTTTTTCCAGTCATTTTTCCTTAACAAAATGAATATACTAAAAGAAAAAAAAAAAGAATTTCTTAGTTCTGCGTGTTTTGTGTAATATTGATTCAAATCAAGAAACGGGTTTGTGTTGCCTCATAATATAAAAAATGTTGGTGTCTTAGAAAAACACATTTGATGCTAGCTTGAGTTAGGATGTAGATGTGGATTTATGTTCATTATCAAAATCCATAATATCTGTAAAAATTGTATCAATATTTTTTTTATATGGTGAAATTTATTTATTCTGACTGTTTGAGGTCTTTTTTTATTAACCATTGCTCTTCCATAATAGCATACATTTAGATCATGATAATAACAGTTAAAACCACAAATATAGCACCTCAATACCATGGTAAAAATTTGTAGGTATTTGTGAAAAATTATAGTCTAAATACATTTAGTGTAAATGCACAAATGCTATAATTACAAAAAATACTGTAATTATATTCCATTACTCTTATTTCAATACATTTATACATGTCTATATTAATAATGTAACAATTCAACACACATATACCCACACTTCTGACACAATACCACTGTAAACCGAGTCATTTGTGTTCTTTACTGAATTCAGTCGCTTCACACTAGATCTCACAGCGCTGTTTAGTGACCGACAGGGTTGCCAGGTTGTCACAACAAAACCCGCCCAATTGCGACTCAAAACTACACACATTTGTGAGTTATTACGTCAGAATTGTTAGATATAAACTTGCAATTTTAAGAATATATCAGTCTTTTTTCCCCCTCAAAACTGGAATTGGAGTATAGATCTCACATTATTCTCACAAAAGGGTTTTGTCTCACAATTCTGGCTTTATTTCTCTCAATTGTGTGATTTATATCATGCAATTTTAAGAAAAAAAAAGTCAGAATTTTGAGAGGAAAAAGTCACATTAACTTTTTTTTTTATTCAGTTGAGGAAAAGGGCTTCCATATTATATTGATCAAAAGTGACAGTAAATATATTTGTTGTTATAAAAAATTCTGTTTGAAAACTGTCTGTTCATCAAAGAATCCTGAAAAAATGTCACTGTTTCCACAAAAATATTAACAGCGCAACTGTTTTCAACATTGAGTATTATAAGAAATGTTTCTTGAGCACCAAATTAGCATATCAGAAAGATTTCTGAAGAATCATGTGATACTGAAGACTGGAGTAATGGCTGATTAAAAAAAAACTTTGCCATCACTTTAAATTAAAATAGAAAACAAAAATTTTAAAAACTAATAAGATATTGTACTATTAATAATATTCATTATAATAATATGTATAATATTGCTGTTTTTGCTGTTATTCCTTTTTTCCTTTTTTTAAAATAAATGTAGACTTGGCAAGCATAGGAGACTTCTTTCAAAAACCTTAACAAAAAAAAAAGAAAAAGAAAAAGAAAAAAGACCTCAGACTTTTAAATGGTAAGTGTGGTTCAAACAAAATATTTCACAAAACTTTTGTTAGATTTTAAAATTACGAAACAGTAGATATATTTAATGATATAATAGATAGGCGTACAAAAATAATAGATATATTTTTGCGCAGTGTTTTGGGCACATTTTGGATGTCACCTATTAATGGATAATGTTCCTGTTTAATATGATGAACTGAGGTTACTCTGCAAGGACACTAATGTAAACTAACTTCATAACAACTTTATAACTTTTAACAAGGAAATCACTTTGATTAGTTAAAAGTTTTGCAAAAATGGCCTTTAAAAGTTAATTCTGAAAAAAGGTCTACAATTTTTTTTTTTTTTTTTTTGTGTGTGTGTGCAGATTCTACTTTGTTTGATTATTTTGTTTTCTAATGCAGTGGCATATATTCAGTTTTTTCTGTACAGTTGATTTCTGACACTCTTGCAACTTTCTTACACTGGTGTTGTCTTTAAGCTGTTTAGGACCCTCGACCATCTGTTGTGTACTTGTTGAGGTTGCCATAGCAACAACTTCCTGTCGGAAAGTCTGAACTGTTAAAGATGATTTTGAGTAACTTCTGCACTTTCTGCGCTAATGGTTGTGTCTGAGTATTTGATTGCTGCTTGATTTACCCATTTGCCCCATTACACTCAAAAAAGGTCCCTCCATGGCTTTGCTGCAGAAACCCAATTTTTGAACCTTTCTTTAAGAGTGTAGCGGTTTAAAGACTGTTTTAGGGTCTTAAAGTTCAGCATGATGATGGGGATTCATATAAGAATATTATCTGTGAACTTTCTCTCTCTTCCATCTTTAGCCATTGTCATCGCTTGCTGTGACACTTTTCATCCACTCACTTATTTCCCCCATCCCTCATTACTTCCTGCCCTTTTTTTATCTATACTTGTCCCTTCCTGCCTTGGCAGCTATTTTTCTGCCCTTCCTTAAGTGCTTAATCAAGCGAGTTAGTCTCTTTGCAGCGTTGAGCATTGTACCAAATCACAGGCATGATTGTTGAATGCATGAATGAGATGGCCAATTCAGAAACCGCTCAATATGCTAGAGTTAGTAAGTCTCTGTGTGTGTGTGTGTGTGTGTGTGTGTGTGCGCGTGTGCTACTGCTCCTAAAATGCTTTGAAAATGACAAATGCGGATTAATTGTGGATTTTCTTTAAGCTTTGCCAAAAATACTTTGCTAGATCATACAGCCACCAAAAGCTCCCAGATCAAAACATTCATGACGTGCTGATCATCTAGAAGCTTTTATTCCATCTCCTCTCCCTTCATCCCTTTTTATGCATAAAGACAAGGCTTGTTTCAAATGTAAGACTTGTTGTGTGATGTTTTGCATAATTTCTGCATATCATAATGACTAAATGTAGAAAGCTGGTAAGATGGAACAAAATAGCTTGTCAGTCATAGATTAAAGAGCAGAAGAAAAAACATAGAATACTTAAAGCTCCTTTTTTTGTGTAAAATAAAATGAATTTCTTCCAAAACAGTGTGGAAGCAAGAAAAACTTTATTAATGTAGAACCTTGTTTACAAAATACTTTACAAAAGATGTTCATGTAGTGTTATGGAAAGAGAGACCATTCTCTGACAAGAAAAAACAGCAAGTGTGTATTAATATTTCACAATATTACAGTTTTGCTGCCTTGGTGAGCATAAGAGACTTTGTGTGTAAATATAAGTGATTATGATAGCATAAATGACCAATATAGACTCTTTCTTAACATTACATTCATTTTTTTTTTTCTTAGATCTTCATGTTGAACGTTAAAGGTCATGTCCATGTTGTTTGTGAAAAACCCATTTACTATTGGCATGGATAAATGCTGACTACTTATTGTGATACCCAGCTTCAGTAAAAATGTTGCCCTTGTTTTTTACGGCCTCTTGTTTTCACTGAGAGCAGCATGTTCTTTGAAATGTTCTCTGCTTGAGCCCACACAGTTATTGAAACTCACAGTTTGAGTGTGTAGCACAGATCTGTTCACAGTGGCCAGTGTGATTTGTGATTTAACATTTAAAAGCATTTTCATGGCAATTACCTCTGCTGTGCTATTAATATTTTTGTTTTACAGTCAAGAAAGCCCTGCTCTTTTTCCTGGAAAATATGTTTTTAGAATAGTACTGTATAATAATAATGTATCTGAATCTATATACTCATATGAACTATTGCAGAAAGTTCAAACGCTCACTGATGCTTTAGAAGGAAACATGATGCATTAAGAGCTGGGAAAGATCAGGGTAAATTTAACTTATTATGTCTTCTGGGAAACATGTAAGTATCTTCTGTAGCTTCTGAAGGCCAGTACTAAATGAAAAAATATGATATTTAGCCAAAAGAAAAAAAAAAAGTCACATCCTCATTCCGTTAAAAAGTTTACACCCCTGGCTCTTAATGCAGAGGTTTGAACCTTCTGTAATAGTTGCATATGAGTCCCTCAGTTGTCCTCAGTTTGAAAAGATGGATCTCAAAATCATAGTCACTGTTGGAAAGGGTTCAAATCAAGTGTGCTGCAAAAGGCTTAAAAAGTGAAGCCAAAACATTTTGATCGCCCCCAGCTGGCTGGTCCCTGTATAGATCATAAACCCCGCCCTCTCCAAGTAATCTAACGGAACGTGAGGCGAACTAAAGAATTAAATTTATCTTCAAATAATTGTTTTCCAAAGATGGTTTTTGTCATTTTATGTAGTTTGTATCACGCTGATGTAAGTTCAAGTGTTTGCTTTTTAAACAAGTTTGGTTTTAGTTAGTTATGTGATGCTATAAAAACGGGAGTGTGACGTCAAGCTCAGATTGACAGATTCTCTGTGTGAACTGAGGTGCCAACGGACTTTTTCAGGATCTTCTGGAGGAGATTGGGGTTTTATTTACCTTATTTTAACACAATCCTTTAGTACGGCAATAAGCAGACAACATTTGGAGAAGTCAGGCTAATTAGGGGCGTGTGCTTGCGTGGGCGGGACGCAGCACCACTTCGCCCGCTACTGTGCACGCTACTGCGCAGGCTCAGGTACCGACTCTGGTCCCAAACAGCACAATATGTCCGTGTCCTATTGGGGCGCTGGCGGCTTCACTTTTCTTCAATGGAAGAGAGTGAAGGTGCGTCGTCCATCTTTTTTTACAGTCTATGGTTCAAATACACAAAAATGCTGAAAAACCAAAGAATTTGTGGGACCTGAAAGATTTTTTTGTTCAGTTTAACTGTTCAGAACAAACGAGGGACTTATAAACAACTATCACGCAACAGCTTGCATCCCTGAGTGTATGTAAACTTTTGAACAGGTCATCTTTTTTATAAATTTAACTATTATTTTCTCTTGTGGACTATATGTAATCTTATTGAGGTCAGTACTAAATAAAAAAAAATAATAATAATAACATGCATTTTGTATGATCTCTCTTATTTTGGTCAAATAATTAACATTTTGCAGATTCTGCAAGGTGTATGTAAACTTTTTTACTTCAACTGTATATACATACATTTAAAAATGAATGTGTGAATGGTGTGCTATTCATAGATTTATTGTGTGTATGTAAGAACACATGCAGCCTTTTTCAGAGATAGTGAACTGATTCAGAGAAAGTAGAGCAAAGGATGCTTTCACTTTCCCAGCTCAAGTCAATTGGTATGAATTGTTTGAATTATTCATCTTTATTTCCGAGTTTGTATGACATTACACAGCTGCTTGCCACGCATGACGTATTGACCGAGGTGCTGGCTGGAATCATTGTAATGTTTGGCTTCAGGCTGTGCAGGTGAGCTGTGAGAGCTGCGGAACAGGAACTGCTTTAGACCACAATGAGGGTGTGCTGCAATACTGCCACGTTTGCCACTCTACAATGCAGTCATTTGAGCATAGGAACGACATGACGGCAGAGACAGCGAGGTTTATAATAGCATCGCTCTCTGTCTCTCTTAAATACACACACCCCTCTGTCCTCACCCACTTAATTAAGTGCTAAATGCGTGGTGAGGGTGAGCCGTGGCTATTCATAGAAATGTATTAATAGAGTGATTAAGGGGTAAGGAGGGCAGTGAGAGTGTAGGATGTAATAGGAAGAAGAACATTTGCTCTTTCACGTGAGAAAATGATGAGTGAAGCACAAGGAAAAGCAGAAACGAAGGTAGTGTGAGGTGTGCGACTGTAACAGTGTGTCATAGATTGTTCAGGTCATCGAGCACCATCTGTGCCCAGTGAAGGTTATTACTGGTGTGTGTGTTCAGTACTCTGTGAATCTCTCAGTGCTTTTTCCTGTAACTTCACATCTGTTTCACACACTCATACACACAGCTGCTTAAATGGATAGTTCACCCAAAAATGATTTTTTGCTGTTAAAGGAGAAGTCCACTTCCAAAACAAAGATTCACATATAATAAACTCACCCCCTTGTCATCCAAGATGTTCATGTCTTTCTTTTTTCAGTTGTAAAGAAATTGATTTTTGAGGAAAACATTTCCTCAATGGAGTGTTTTTCTCCATATAATGGACTGGTATGGTGCCCTGATTTTGAACTTCCAAAAGGCAGTTTAAATGCGGTTTCAAACAACCCCAAATACAATTTAAATACTTTTTAGTATCAAACGCTCATCTTGCCCTTCTCTGCCTGAACTCTGTGTATTCTGGACAGTTTTTGAAGTTGAGGGAGAACATGAGATGGGAGTTTTTTGACATACCTGTCATGAACTGGAAAAAAAGCAGTTCAGGCAAAGTAAGACAAGACGAGCGTTTGGCATTAAAAAGTATATAAATAAAATTATTAATATGAAACTAACTAGCTGGGATCGTTTACAACCGCATTTGGGATCATATGAATTGGACTTCTCCTTTGCACATCTAAGATACCGGAGACTTTTTTTAATTCAGTAAAACGGTAGAAGATTTTTAGCTAAGTCTCCCCGAAAGAACCTGTTTGTGGTACAAAATCATATTTCCGATTCTTGGAATGCTATGGATTACAGGCAATAGTGTAAATAATGCACAGTTTCTTGCAAAGGGCGATCATTTCGCTTTGTAAAAACCTTTGTATATCGTAATGAGGAGTATTTATTTTGTGTTGCCTGTATATGCTTATTTAACTGACTTGCATTTTTCTTAATGACCACAGTTTCAGATACAAATACTGTTCTTCTTAGATGGCCTGAGGGCAAGTAATTTAACAGCAAATTTGATTTTTGGGTGAACTATCACTTTAAGCACACACAAATAGGCCTACAGTGCAGCATGCTTTACTGCTGAAGTGCTATAAAGCCACATGCTTGTCTTGCTTGTTGCTTGCTGTAGGTTGTGTTATAGGATGATATTTGGTTTACTAATGGAATTAGCTGGGATTTATTCCTGTAATGGACTTTGCATTCCTTTGCCAGCCAAGTACCTTTGTGTTTGCGTGTAAAAAAGAGAAAAAAGAGTGTGCTTGTATGTCTGCTGTAAGCATTAGCCTTTTTCACACTTCCGTGTTTCTGGCTTCCGGATTGGCGCTTGCAGGGTAAACGTTTTTCCGGTGACAGCAGCGGCCGTACTGAACAAGAGTAAGTTCAGGAATCAAAGTCTATTTTTACAAAATAGATACTATGATACTATGATATATACCGGTGTTTTACTCTAAAAATAGCAAACATTTATTCAAAAAGTTTGTGTCAGCGTCTGGTCATCACAAATACTATGTTTATTTAATTATGAATGTTAGCACTTATAATACAGTACAGTTTTGAGTTTTGCCGTTCTGTCTATTTGGTGCTGGCTGTGCATTATGACTCTTCACATCATTTTTTTCGCGATTAATATTGTTATTATTATTATTATTATTAAAGTAATATTGTATTTTCTACTTGCTGTCCTTTGCATTATTAACTTTAGAGTGTAAATGTACGTTGCATAATGTGCCCAGGGATATACATAATAAAATAATATAATACTAAATAAGACATGACTCCGATTAATGGCTTTATTCCTTTTTGGATCTGGATTACGTTGTTGTGTTGAGTTTATGCATCATCCGGACTCAGAATTGTTTCATTTATTCTTGGGGAAATGTGCATTTGGATATAAACGCTGTCATAATTTACCATGATGTAGTGATTCGAGGGAAATGACTGAGTAAATTGAGAAAATACGCTTAAATATACCGGAGATGAAGAACAGAAACTATAGCTGGCACTATATTGCGCATATATTATATTGACGAGTACCGATCTCAGTACCCATATAAATTACAAACAAGTAAAATGTTGTTTCTTTGTTGATTATATAACAACTTGGAAAGCAGACAAAAAAAAAAAATTATTTGAGACAAGAGCATATTAATATAATAGGCGCAGACCTGTAGCGGAACTGACTTTACCCTGCGCTGACGTCATTTCCGATTTTTGTGAAAAAGGCTAATTGTATTGTGTTTGAAAGTTTTTGAAGCCACTGTCATGGATTTTAACATGCATGTGTTTTAATAAATGAAATATAAATCCATAAAGGAACAGTTCACCCTAATTTTGTCCCAGTACCAAAATTTCAGTAGTCAATACGAACACCAGTAAAATTTCATGGTTTTCAGGTCTATTGCACTTTGCAAGACGTAATACACAGATCTGTTTTGACACAACAGATTTTTTTGGTCCCATCCCTTGTTATGGTTATTACCAGTGGTGGACTGGGGCTAAAAAATGGCCCTGGACTTTGTGGCACAGAGCGGCCAACCACACCCGGCCCGCAATGCACCACGCCATAAACTCACCAGCTCATTATGCACAGAGACATTTTTAACACCACTTGCTAACATAGAAATATAACACAATACAGAAATAAAATGCTATCATTAACATTATACTTCTTTAGAATTTGTCTTTCCTGGTGTATATGACAAATAGTAAATAATTTTGAAGATTTTTTACACATCTCTTTCAGAGGGACGTCAGTAAATATCACTAAAGTTAAATACCTACCATAATATCAGTCCATATGACCCAGTGCTCTGCTCTAGAACACTTGGAATGTAGTGCAGAATGTGGACTGTTTTTATGGTGCTTTTCTATTGGTCCTTCAGAAATCATTCTGATTTTCTGCTCAAGAAACATTTCTGATTGGTTCATATTTTTATGAAAAATGTGATACATTACCATTCAGTCTAGGGAAATATTAAAAATATATATTAATTAATACTTTATATATATATATATATATATTTAAAGAGAGAGAGAGAGAGAGAGGTTGCACATTTAATTGCTTTTATTTTGTTCACATTTTCATTTTTAATCATGAATTTACAGGGCAAGCGTATAGGTGTATGTTTTTATTTATTTATGAAAAGAACAGATGAATAGAGACTGTGCGTCACTTTTCATGTTCAACACTACACACAACAGTGTAAATCGCAGTGGGCTTGTTAAGTGGTGACGTAATGCGTCCAGTGAGGGCACGAACACTTTCGGGTCCAAACCCCAATTAATTTCACTTGAGAATACTATTTTAGCAGCCTTTATGAGCACTGTTTATTCATATTAAACATTTAGGCTAAACGTTTTCAAATTTATGGTGTATACTACAGTCTCCATGCTCAGAGCATCCCAAACACAATTTTTTTTTATATTTGTTTATTTTTATTTATATTTTCATTGTCTGGAGTTAAAGGGTAGGAATATAATTTTTTGGTAGTATTATATCACATTGTTAGTGTATAATTAGTACCGTTTGTTGTTTTCCTGTGTCATCTGATAGAGTGTTTGGACCCAGAAGTCACTACGTACTTCACTGAAGTACCAATACTTTTGACAATACTAGTTCACCTAAAGAAATTACCAGTCTTTTTCTCACTCGAAGCTCTTATAACACTCGCAAAGTAGCACACAAGGCATATGGACAGTGTCTATGATACTTTTGTGTCCTTTTTGAGGCTTGACTTCTGACATTCATTATAATAGTATGGAAAAGAGGTATGAACTTGTGCTCCTTCAAGGACCATCATCTTGTTTCAGGCCATTTTACTAAAGATGTTCATTGAATTTGTCTGTCTGTGCATCTTTGTCTTCTTGGATGTACCTGAGCTTCGTGCTTGACTATAATTAAATTTGACAATGGCTTGGTTTACGTGTTTTTCTCTGAGCTCATGAGAACCTCCGTTTGAAGTGGCCACTGCCAGACACTGCACTAGAGCTGTAATCGGGCCTTAAAAGTTAGGCCCGACAGTGCCCGAGCCCGACAAGTATATTTTGATTGACAGCTTTTTAAAAGCCCGAACCCGTTTACAGCCTGACATTATTCAAATGCGCAAGCACACAGCTCCTTTGCCTTTTGTCAAGAATGAGTCATTTATACATGTTTTAACATAATTTATTAATGACTAATGTAGGCTATAGGCCACTTGGAAGTTGGAACAAAGAAATAAAATAATCACCAGAGGCAATGCATAGTACTGATCTGGCTAATTTTGCCAAAACGTAATCACCCAACGGGTTCGGTCGGGCAAGCCTCCGTTTCACCTCCTCAGCATCCATTTTCGCATCTTTCTCACGCTAATCGAACCGCAACACATGACCGCTCATTTACCGCGCAAGCCGGAGCGCAAGCCCGAGCCTGGCCCGAGCCCGTGTAAAATGATATACATTAAGCCCGAGCCCGACCGAACCCGTCAGGTCCCGTCGGGTTTCATCGGGTTCGGGCAAAGATCTTCAGCTCTACACTGCACTCTCATCTATAATGCACATTCAGTCCGTGGGTTCAGTAAAGCCCTCTCTGCCCAGTGCCACCTGTCTACTCCAAACACTCATCTCAACAAGATTAGAAAACATGGAAAATTGCAGTGTCATGTCTTGCAATGCAAATCAAGGTTCTTTCATGGCAGCTTCATCCCGATGCGAGGGGCTTTTGAGAAGGTTTAGATTTTCTAGAAAAGCAGAAAGACGCACAATGACATCATGCTAAGCTTCTCTGTGCCATTTAGCTTACCCTCCTTGCAGCCGCTAATCGGTCACCATTATCTGTAATACCTTAATGGAGAATCCATAGTAGCCGGAGAGGGGGGGTGAGTCAGAAGTAAGCTAAAGAAAAACGATTTTTATTTTAGTGAGTGGTTAATTTGCTGTTGTGTCCGTTAGTGTTCCTTCACTGATTAACTCCTAATGAAGGCTTCTGTTAACAGATTCACTGTCCAGTTTATCACTTCAGACAGTGACGCATCTCTTCTGAGCTGCGGGCTTACAGCTAGAGGCGCTGTGTCCTTTTTTAAAATGCGGTTTATATCTCTTGCTGTTTGATCATTGTGGTGTGATTACTTTGGTTGATCACTTCTCACCTGCTGTCTGGTTATATACACGTGTGAACAGAAGATTGCTTTAGTTTTGTTGCCTGACTTGTGTTAGTGAGACATTAGTTGAATTAACTCACAGATGGTCTCTGATCTCTCTATTTCTAAGCCAAGCTTATGACAAGATCCATAGCAGGCCTTGTGTGAACTTTTAAACTGTTTGTTGTCTGTGTTTGTGTTACTACTCGCCGTCTTCCTATATACATAATTCAGTTTGCATTGCAGTGTGAGTATAAATAAGTGCCAGACTCATTCTCTAACAGATCAGAATATGGTCACACATGTTTTGAGCAGATAGATATTTACAGAGGCTGCCAACAATGACTACCATCCTTTTGGGTGAGCAAGGGGCATCTGTCTGTCTTCAGTTACATAAGCTAGATGATATTACTTATTGCACATGTTAACTGCCTGTCAAATCTTTAATTTTCCTGGTGAAATAACATTTTAATTGTACATGGTGCAACCAAATTGATTTGCATCAGAAAATCATTATTATTATTATTAGGAGTTTTTAAATAATGTTTTCTAAAAATAGAATTTATTACTGTGGTGGCAAAGCCATTTTTAGCAGTCATTTCTCTAGTCTTTAGTGTCACATGATCCTTCAGAAATCATTCTAATGCTGATTTGGTGCTCAAGAAACTTTTCTGATCATTATCAATGTTGAAAACGGATGTGCTGCCTAATATTTTTGTAAAAATTGTTACTTTTTATAGGATTTGTTGAATAGAAAGTTCAGAATGAACAGCATTTATTTAAAAATCTTTTGCAACAATTTACTGTCACTTTTGATTAATTTCATTAGTTTAATTAGTTTCCTTGCTGAAATAAAGTGAGTTTCTTTAAAAAAACAAAACAAAAACAAACTGAGCACAATTTTTGAACCATAGTTTAAACTATTATAATACTAAATTGAAAATGAATTTACATTGGATCCAAAAGAAAACCAAAACACAGAGGGGACTGATGGCACTCACAGACAGAGAGAAAGAGAGATAAGGAGAGATACATCTTGGACGGTGTGAAAAAACTTAAGTGAGGTCACGTTTTTAAACATTGTGGTACATCCAGAAAGCGACTGAATAAGTTAAAGGACATCTACTTTGACTTTTTGTCAGCAGTTTAAATGAAGATGGACATAATCGCAGAAACGAATGTGGAAGCTCTTTCTTTTCCTCTCTGTCTCCTCTTTGACATGTGCTGTCACGGCAGTGGGTGAAGAGCCCCGCGGTGGAGTTTGTGCCCTGCTTGCGCCGCCTAGCTAGAGATGTTTTGAAAAGACCTGTCTCTCATAATGGACATCAGAGAGGAATTCTTCACCATTATACAACACTGAGGAACAGAAGTGATGTTCTTTAATGTTCAAGAGAATCATACTCGGATTATATATTTCTTGTGCCTGTAGTCGTGTGTTGTATTTTATACTGGGTCATTAAACTCCTATTTGAGTGCTGAGCCTCTCTTTCACATACTAGCTCTCTGCAGTCAGCTATGGCAAGCCAGTTCAACATTTATTTTTGTACTTAAAACTAACTAGCGAATCTTTTAGTTACTATTACTTAATTAGTATTCATTTTAAAAGGTTATTTTCAATTTTCACTAGGTACTGTGTATTCGATAATAGTACTTATTCTAATGGTGACTATAAATTAGTCGTTGTTAAATAGTAATTACATACTAGATCTTAGCATGTTTGCCACTCACTATTGTAATAGTAACTGTAAAATAATAGTCATCTGTGGTTCACATATTAGCTTACTTCTGACTAGCTAAACTAACTATAGTCCATTTGATATTGGGGCTTAGTTACTAATAACTTTTCCAATAATTTTTATAGACACTGGTACCTGTAGATGAGAGACGTATGTATGTTTTTTTTTAGTAATATATATATATATATATATATATTGTTATAATTGTTTTTTAAATGATCGTATCTAATGTCTGGTCAAAATGGTTACTTCACAGTTTCCTACTAGTATAATTTAAAATGTTTAAGAGAAATTTGTATAAAACTAGTGTTGCTACTAAGAACAGCAGAACAGTGAATGATTGACATGCTACTAGTAAATTTAAAGTAGCAACCAGTGAAATACATACTAATTATACGTAGTTGATATGTGAAGCACAGATCCCTATCCTAGAGCTGAAGATCTTTGCCCGAACCCGATGAAACCCGACGGGACCCGACGAGTTCGGTCGGGCTCGGGCTTAATGTATATCATTTTACACGGGCTCGGGCCGGGCTCGGGCTTGCGCTCCGGCTTGCGCGGTAAATGAGCGGTCATGTGATGCGTTTCGATTAGCGCGAGAAAGATGCGAAAATGGATGCTGAGGAGGTGAAACGGAGGCTTGCCCGACCGAACCCGTTGGGTGATTACGTTTTGGCAAAATTAGCCAGATCAGTACTATGCATCCCGGCCAGTCACAGCAGCAGTAAAAGGGTGTTCAGTGCTGCTGGACGCACCATCAGTGAGCGCAGGACCGCGCTGAAACTATCTTAATTTCGTTATTGCCAAAAACCCATCTTAATTTAGAACTTATCTTAATTTAATTTGTTAAGAAAGAGTCTTTTTTATTGGCGCATTGGCCTATTTATAGGCGAAGTGTACGCCTATTTAGAGTGCTAAGATGTTACGATGTTACAGAGGACTTATTATATTTCTTTGTTCCAACTTCCCAGTGGCCTATAGCCTACGTTAGTCATTAATAAATTATGTTAAAACATGTATAAATGACTCATTCTTGACAAAAGGCAAAGGAGCTGTATACTTGCGCACATCTGAATAATGTTGGGCTGTAAACGGGTTCGGGCTTTTAAAAAGCTGTCAATCAAAATATACTTGTCGGGCTCGGGCCGAATTCTGTCGTGCTCGGGCCCTGTCGGGCCTAACTTTTAAGGCCCGATTACAGCTCTACCCTATCCACCTTATTTTTCCCACAAGAGTGTGTGTGGCCATTTGTAAATTTTATGGGTCTGGTTTCCGGTCTCATCCATGTCCAGCTATTTTTAGCTGTATAAAACAGCTTGTTTTGCTGCTTGACATTATGAATTGGTGTGTCTTACACTAAGACACACCAATGGTTTGTAGTGCAAACAGTTTTATCTATTTAGTGCATGTTGTTGTTATTCTTCTCATTATTCCCCTATGGCTAATGGACCAGAAGTCTCAGCCATAAGCTTACTTGTGGGCTTAAGCTTACTTACAGGAATATTAGGCTGCTGTCACTTTAAGAGCTGCCTGGATCCAATATACTGATACATGTTTTCTTTCTCAGCTGTTTAGACCTAAATTATGGTGTTTATGAGGATACTTGCAAAAACAGGTATTTTGACACATGCAAGTGTGCATATATAACCGTTCAAAGTAGGGATGCACCGAAACGTATCGGCCGAAATGCTTGCGCGTTTTGTCAGTAAAGCCGGTTCTGTAATCAGCGGTAAATGCCATCAGGTGCGTGATTTCACGTTGAGCCGTATATACTACACACAGCCGTTGTTCACTGACGAGCTGCGCAAATCCATGTTCATTATCAGTGTGAATTTGCGCAGCTCGTCAGTGAACAACGGCTGTGTGTAGTATATACGGCTCCACGTGAAATCACGCACCTGATGGCATTTACCGCTGATTACAGAACCGGCTTTACTGACAAAACGCGCAAGCATTTCGGCCGATACGTTTCGGTGCATCCCTAATTCAAAGGCCTATAAATCTGCAAAAATAACTCAAAATAAAGTTCAATACTCCTGTGCTCTCTGACAGTGCGCGCATTTATCAAAATTAGTTCTCTTTCGCTGCTGATTGCATTTCAACAGCTCAAAATCATTTGTTTTTAAACGGCAATGTGCAAAAATCTGTACAAATGATATTTCCTCGTTATTTCCCTATAGCGCCTAAAGAACTGGTACTTCTGTGTTGAAGAATAATGTGCATAAAATTCACTGGCAAACATTAATATTATGTAACGAATAAGTAATGAATAAGTTAAATGAATATATATTCAATGGTATATATTGGGTTTCTGTAGTTATTAAACAAATAAGTTCTATTAACCTACAATCGGTAGTAGTTAAGTGAATGAACGTTAACGCGGCTTGCCATACTCAGCCTGCATTCAAACAAGGTGGCACTATAGCTGAACATCCAGTGCACCGACCGCGCATGCCTCTTCCTTGCGCTGACCGGACGCGACGGTGCCTATTTTTTTCCTCCCCTCCATCATCATCATCATCCCTCTCTCTTTCTCAGGAGATGATGCTCGGCTCAGGCACACCTGCTTTTCACTTCTCGGCTCAGGCTTAAGTGTCATTCCTCCCGGTTTTCCGCCAACCATCGCTGCGGTATTTAGACAGAGCTGCCTCAATCAGAGAAGCACTGCCTCAAACAGAAGCTGCCTGTATCGGCGGCTGATCCTCCTCTTTATTTTCCTCTTCCTCCTCCCTGCTCTCGGTGAGGGCTGCCGGGGATGGAAGCCCGCGCTGGTCGCCTCTTCATGGACTCGCTCTTGACGGCTATTCTCATTCGTGCTGTATCTCAGAGGTGCTGACTGGAAAAACATGCCGTTGAAATGGAAAAGCGGTTCGCCCGTCAGCTGGAAATTTCCCGTGCCCGTCCTTAAAACGTCCAGGTCCTCCCCACTCTCGCCAGCATACATGTAAGTAGCTGTAATATTAACGCGTCGAAGTGCGTGCATGCATCCGTCCGTGTGTGTTTTAAAATGTGACTGTCAGTAACCGAGGGCGCATGAGTGTTTATATTCCGTCTTTAGTCATTCGTTAAGGATGCTGCTGCTGTGCTTGTTTCGGGGTCGGTGTCGCCTCCCTTCGTTTCTCTGTAACCTAATTGTGAACGTTTAGAGAGGTCTTGAGACCCATTTTATAACGTTTAGCGTGCTTCTGCGCGCCGCCTAGTTTTCTGAATCAACGCACGGATTTTCATGTGCTTTCTCTACTTTTTCTGAATGCTTCTCACGGCTCTGTTTATGAGTTTAGGTAAGCACCGGGCCAAGATAACAGCCAGCGAAGCAGTCTTTTGTCCTGGCGTGTCGTGCGCCCTGGATTCGAGCGCTAGTGTTGTGTGAAGGTGGGTGGGGGCCCGGTGGGCTGCTGGAGGATGCAGCACTGATGCTGGATGATACACGGAACATGACCGCTAGCGCTTTCGCTCGGCACGGTTAATACACCAATGCACGACTAACTTCAAATGTGTACTAGAAAAGCAGCAGCGTGTCTTTTAACGTGATCTTATGTGGTTCAGTGCGCACTAGCGTGCTATGTGCCAATGCCCAGTTGAAACAAACCCATTAAGAAAACATTTTATTATTGCAACAATAATTATCAAAGCCCTTTTAATGTTTTCCTAACTGCGTTTTTTTGCAAGCGCTTTCCAACCAGTGAACCCACAGAATTTAATGAGATTTTGATATGCCATGAGTTTTTAACCTTTCTGTCAACAGTCATGTAAATAATGGCATTTTAATGGAGTAAATGTTTTTGTATATCATATTCAGGATCCTTATATATGACCCTGGACCACAAAACCGGTCATAAGGGTCAATTTTTCCGAAATTGAGGTTAATACATAATCTGAAAGCTGAATAAATAAGCTTTCCATTGACGTATGGTTTGTTAGGATTTGACAAATATTTAGCCAAGATACAACAATTTGAAAATCTGGAATCTGAGGGTGCGCAAAAAAAAAAAATCAAAATATTGTGAAAATCGCCTTTAAAGTTGTCCAAATAAAGTTCTTAGCAATGCATATTACTAATCAAAAAATTAAGTTTTGATTATATTTACGGTAGAAAATTTACAAAATATCTTCATGGAACGTGATCTTCACATTAATGATTTTTCACATAAAAATCAATAATTTTGAATTTTGAGTGGTCCAGGGTCACATATAATCTGTCATAAATTAATTTAACAATGTAGTATCATTCAGTTAAATTCACACTTATATATGAAGTCCTTTTCACATTGCATATTGTTTTAAAGCTGCTACAGAAAATGCATGTTTCAAAGGTTTACAATCTAAAAGCCAGATGTGACTGATACAAGGGATGAAATTTTGTATTCATGAAGGGGAGCCCATCCTGTGGCAACAAAGTAATGTTCATATGGCAATAATATACAGTTATATGGTTAGATATGGTCATCTATTCAGTTAGACAAAATGATGCTGTCCTTCTACAAGGCAGTGATTACAGCTTGTGATTGCAAGGATTACAATATAAGGTTAATATATGGCAGTTTTGAGTCTATCCGATTGTAATATTATCATCTATACATTTATTCTGACTCTTACACCATTATTTGATAAAACCGTACTGCTATTTATCTCCTTTTATTCATTTTAGATCTTCATTTGCCTCAGGCGCGGAGTTGAAACCATGAGCAGCTGTTTGCGTGAGCGATTTGAGAGTTAACTGTGAAGCGAGAGTTTAAAATGCTGGTCTGTCTTGCTAATCATAGGCTATATCTGTCTTCGTTTGAAAGTGGTTTTGCTAGTTCAATTCAATTCGACTTAAAGGCTGCATCTGAGAAAATGCCTTGGTTGTCTCTTTTGTTTTGTTAATAGTTTCTTTCTCCTCTTTGTCTGTGTTTCTGTCTTTTTTAGTCTCTCTAGCCATAACTCTGTTGTGCATGTACAGCCCTCATAAATTCCCCTTAAGGAATCAATAAACTTTGTTTATGTATATGTGTCTGTATCTTCTCAGATTTAAGGTTTGGGGTTGTGGATTACAGTGTTGAGTTCCCGACCCTACTGTCGCCCCTCCCAGTCGAACCTTGCCCAGTAAAAACAAAGTCTATTTTTACTGCTTTGGCTGTGTGTTGTGTGTGATTACAGGGTGAGCTGTGGTCTCTGTATTTCTTAATGGGAGGAGAGATGCCTCTTGGACACATGAATCATTCTGTGTGCGTGTGTGTGTGTTGAGACAAAAAATATTGAACAACAGGATGTTTTTGCCAGCTGCTAAAAAACTAGAACTTGTGAGAGTTTGAACCCATGGATGAACTAGGAAGTTTCAATAATCGTCTAATTCAATGAGAACAGAGAAGTTCAGACAACAGAGGAACAATATAATACCAATCTCTTTCAGAATTATTTTTTCCAGCTGATGAACAATGCAACCATTGACATCCAATCACAATCCACCCAGCGTAGTGAGCCTGAGCATTTAAAGCAGCAGACGACATAACTGCAGCACACACTTTTAATACACAGAACATTATTGCGAATTAGAGCTGCGCGAACTGAATTTGCAATATGGCTTTGTGCGTTTTATCAAATTGCTGTTATCAAACTGAAGTTAAAGTGCATGTGATGTTCAGAAGGTGAGGATTCATTTCGTTGTGTGTACTCCTGATGTGTTATCTCGCCTCTAAATATACCCGCCGCCTGTAGTGAGGATTTCACGCTCGGTAGGGCAAAGGAGAGGTGTCCGTACTCACTAAAACACTTGCACAGTAAATTGCAAAAAATTTTAAGCGCACAGAGTTTGAATGAGAATGCATCGCCACAAAACTCAAGCAAACAAGTCCTGAGGACACATTCAGGAATAAAAAAGAACTTTCTTATATTTGTGACTTGAAGGATTCTTGGGCTTCAGCTTAAAAGAGTGATGAGGAGTGACAGCCGGAGAGCTTCTGCCGCAGGGGGGGAAGAGAGTGACGCACACACGAGTGCGTGTTTGTTGACACAGGTGAAGACGGTAGACAGTCTTGACAGATCCAAAGTCCTGCTCATCTGCTGCTAAAAGGACCTTGGCCTTGACCTTGATGCACATTATGATGATAAAAGGTTAACCTGAAATTTTTGGTATCGGGGTCGTCCAGGAAATTCAGGGTGTGTTTGTTTTGCTGCCAGCACTTGTCTAATGTGCTTTAGTCTCCTGTGAAGATGGTGTCAAACCCAAAGAAATGTCGGCAAGAACAGACAGTAGTTCGTCCTTTTCACATTCACCTTTCACGTTGGATTCTGTCTGTGTTTTGACTTTTCTTTCTACCTTGTGATCTCAGATGAAAGGATGGGATGTGTCAGACTTCTTGCTGCTGCAGATTGAGAGAAGGATGCTTTATTAATTTTTATGTTTTTTGATTTTTGTACACTTTCAGTCAAAATTCTGTTTGGAGGAGGCCACCAGCTGGTTTCTCTAGCATGCTTTACATCTGAGTTTAGACTGTCTTTTTTGATCTTTTTAGATAAAAGCTATTTCAAGATATAATTAAAAAAAAATGACATTAAAGATCCATTTCTTCCACACTGAACTTAAAAGTAAGGCGTCCTGTGGGCTGAGTGCTGTGTATTTAGTGCGCATAGCATTGCTGTGCAATGCAATAAATGTAATATTTTATATTATTTCAGTTAACAAGATTTTCATAGAATATTGTTTGCATGTTTCATATCAAATATTTATTATTTACAGCTGTTAAAACGTCTGTCCATACTCTGTTTAAATGTTAAAGGGCATCACAAAGTATCAATATCTTTATTATTTTGTTTGTCAGTTTCATGTTGGGATTAAAAAATTGAAGTACATACTAAGCTTTCAAACAATTGGGTGTATTTTTTTTTTTTTTTTTCCCCCAAATGTGTGCATTTGTTTTACTTCAAAACAAATTTCTTTCACCTATAAGTGAAAGGTTGTTTTCTGACAGGTGTTGAGGTCTGTTTTGAGTGATAATATAGTGGTACAGGTTACAGTTCTCTAGCTGACTAGCTGTTTTGATCATGTGACCTCACCAGCACTCCATGTAGCACATGGTATGACATGTGAGCAGGGTCCAAAATTAACTTTTTGCCACACCTGTCAGCGGTGGTTGAATTGAGAGAACTTACTGGTCACAAATATTTCCACTGGCTCTGAAACTCGATTAGAAGTGACAATAATAACAGTGGCGTTATAAATGCCTTTGTTCAAAAATTTGAGGTCAGTAGCATTTTAATCAATACTCTTGTTCAGCAAGGATGCATTAAATTGATCAAAAACATTTGTTAAGCATATATCGATTTGCTGTTTTTTATTTATTAATGAATAGAATTTTGTTTATTTTCAGCTATACATTAGCATTCTATTCTGCAAATTTTTCTCCTGGAGAAATGTTTCTTGAACACCAAATCAGCATATTATAATGGTTTCTGAAGAGTTCAGAATCGATACCTCAGAATTCAGCTGCCATCACAGGAATGAATTACAATTTAAAATATGTTCAATAAGAAAACAGATATTGTAATAATATTTTTAGGGCTGTCGGTCGATTTAAAAAAAATGTAATTTAATTAATTACTAGATGTTTTGATTAATCATTGTAATTACTCGCAAAATAAATTTGCCTGAAAATACCCGCAAAAGATTATTTAAAGCTACTTTTGTGTTAAATGAGAAAGTATCAAGTAGACATTACAAATTGTAGCTTTAGAAAGAAGTATTTTATTGATTCAACATAACATTTATTACACATAAACATTTAGGCTACAGCGGCCTAACATAAACTATGGGACATAAAAGAAGATAATTTGAGAAACATCTCAGTATTTTTTGTTCATACAGTGAAAGTCATTGGTAACTAATACCTTCTTTTTTTTGTTCCACAAAAGAAAGGTTTGAAATGACATGAGGGCAAGTAAGTGATGACAGAATGTAAATTTTTGGGGTGAAATATCCCTTTAATATATATATAATATATATCATAAATATATATCATAAATGTCTTTATGAGTCATTCATTTGATTGTATTCATTCAAACAACCGATTCATTCAGGAATGAAGTAAATGGCTTCTTCTTTTTTTACTTCTATCAACTTCTTATTTACTGAGCTGCTGTATAAAATCACATTTAAGCTTGTGATAGATCGGGACAAAATCAGCACTTGTGTCACATTGCTCTTGCTGCCTGTGTGATATCATGTGATATATATAAATATGAGACAAAACATATACAGGGGCATTTATTGCACCAATATTTTGAATTTTAGGGCATAACTGCATTTGTGGAGTTGTTTGCATCGTATTTGTCAACAGTCAACTACATGAAATGTAAGATGGCGTACAGGTCTGGGGGCAGGGTCAGTGTTTTAACTGTGTTTTCAAATTTATTTTATTAGTTATTTTATGTTAATTAATTAAGTTACCGTGTTAAACTGACAGCCCTAAATATTTTATAATATTATTGTTTTACTGTATTTTGATTAAATAAAGAGGAACAAACAGTGTAGGTCACTGTGTCATTTATAAGAAATGAGACCGTTACTAGTGAGACTGCACCTGTCATAATGTGCTATTTATCTCACATGCAAGGAAAAATATAATAATGCAACATACTGTTTCATAACGATTAGTTAATGTTTACACAGTTTCCCTGCTATTGGCCGGTGAGTTAAAGTTAATTTTGGGTCCTGCAGTTCTTAATAAAGCTACCAGCCAACTGGTGAGTAACTCCCAATCCCAAAGCCAATTTTTACTTTCATTTGGCACTTGGTAAGTGTTCATTTTGGGTGCTGCATGTGAGCGTGTGATTTGTATTAATGGGATTAAATTGAATAAGTCAGTACTTCAGTAGCGTGTTGTTCGGTGTAAGTCACTTGTGCTCTTGCCAGACATAAAGTTTCTTTCTTGTGATTTCTTACGTTAGTTGTACTCCCACACCTTGACTGCTGCCTCTGAGCATCATCCAAATAACTGTAACTAATGTGACACGCTCAGCATACTTTATAATATCAAAACCATATTTGTCATGTTAAGAGTCCACACTTCCTTTGACATTAACCTGGCAGAAGAGAGAAGGCAGCAGATTTGTCACACTTTCTCTTTCTGACCTACCATCGCTCTTTTTATGTGTATCCGTCTTTATTTATTCACATCTGTTTAATCATTATGCATCAGAGAGGAAATGCAGGAATCCAATTTTCACGTCAAGATCACCTCAGATAGGGTTAGAGAAGAGGGTTGGAAGAAATGGGATAGAAAAAGGAGATGAGGAGGGGATGAAAGATGAAGAGAATGAGCCCAGAGAAGGAAAGAAACGGGTGTTGTGAAGGTTGAGGATGTTGGGTAAGGAGAAAATGTGTGAAGGTGAAGTGGCAGAATGGAAATGGAAGAAAATATAGTGCAAAATATGGAGAGATGGAGAAAAAGAAATGAAATGGAAAAAGAAGAACGCACAGTCTGCTCAATTTAGTTTACCGTGTAATCAACTCAGATTTAGGATCTTTGAAGTTTTATTGTATTTTTGAGTAATGTTTTTAAATGTAATAATATATAAACCCATCTATTATGTTTAATCTTGAGTCGCTTTTCATAAATTCACAAAAGCTGAATAGATGATCATTTCTGATTTTGGTTGTAAAACAGATGCAGAAGTTCTGCAGCAGATGGCTTGTGTTCATCCCCCTGCATGTGTGATAAAAAATAAAGCATATACCTCCTTTGAACTCAGTTTAAGGTCAGAACAATTCATAATTGCAGCAGCTGGACGTCCTTGAGTGGTCACGTGGTAATATATAAAAACAGCACCACATGTGCTCCATTGAGTCGGGCCTCATGTTTACCAAAGCCATGCTGCAATGTGAGTCGTTCTGCAATTAATAAGCATGTTGTTTCATTAAAAAAAATGATTGAAGTGTTATAGACACAGATTTAAGTTTAAATGTGAATCACATTGTTGAAGAATTGGTGAGCAGCCCTTGGTCAAGTACAGAGCAGACTGTAATCAGCATCGTATAACCGTGTGTTTGAATCAAAGATTTGCCACCACAGTTGGATAACAGACCTTTTGATTTCATGCTAACTTCAAATAAGAGGCAGAGAGATGGATGCTGCTTGTTTCTCTCTAACTAATGGAACTAATGGAAACAACGCACTATTTGACTACAAAATGGTCTGTACAACATTATGGGATTGGAAACACAGGCACAAACAAACGCATTGGGCACGCTTCAGCACACACTTGTCCATGAGGGGCCTTTATGCACAATGTAAAATGGCAGATGTGAGACGCTTGTTTATAGTTTGGGGAAATTATGTGAAAAACACTGAGCCGCGGGGATCTCGTTTTTTCCCGCTTGGATACATTGTTAGGTTGTTTTTGTTTATTGTGTGACATTTGTGCTGTATGGTACTATTTAGTGACTGTGGCTTCATCTGTGTTTACACTGATCTGAAATCAACCTTACCGTCCTGTCATCACAGTCGTTCACAAGTGTGAGAAATTATCCATAAAAGGTATCAGTATCGTGGTCTTGATTTTATTGTGGTCACATAATGATATGAAATGATAGGTCTTTGGGCAAAAAGGGTAGTTTTTAATATCGTGTTTTGGGCCATTATGCTTTGGCACAGTATCTGTCAAACGAACTAAAATTAAAAGCACAATATGGCTCAATAAGGGTTGTGATTCGTTTTTTTCCGCATCTCGGAATGACTCAGTACACAGTGAGTGCAGGTGATTACAGCCATTTTCGTCAAAAAACGAAACAAAAAAACACTTTTAAGTGCAGTATGAATTGCTGACAGCCAGTGGTTTAAATGGGTAACATTACTGCAGTCCAAATTAAAAATGTCTCTTTCAAGTGTAGAAATTAGAAAAGCGGTATTGTAATTTCCCTACTGTAAAGCAAAAATAATATACCTATTAAATATTCATTTATTTATTTTACAGTGCAGTTGATTTACAATATATGGCTATTACTGTCATAGGAATAGCAATATAAAATTATATTATATTATATTATATTATATTATATTATACTAAAACACCACTATAAATGTAATTTAAACTGAGACAGTATACCACAAATAAAAAGAGGGTCGAGTCCCCTTTAAAGTTCAGGTACAAGTCAACTTTTTTTCTGACTTAAGTTTTCTTAGTTAAGAACAAGGAATGCAGTTCTTAATTTTGAACTCTCAAAGTGCGTTAAATAGAATAATGTAACTTTTAAAATGTATGAAAATTTTGTTTTTATAAAAGTCTTCATTTGTCTTTTTCAAATATTGCAATTACATTGTATCATGGACTTCATATCATGATATTGTCGCATCATGAGATTTTGATATTGTTACATCCTTGATAAAAGAGTAATATTGAGCTGATTTTTATTTATTAATTTTGTTTTAGTTAAGGCATTTTTTCCTAATAATATAAAATGTTCTTATGGCAAAAAAAGCATCAGTATATTTCAGATTATTTACATAGATTTCTCAGATTGAAAAATTATCCATAATATTAAATTGCTGCATATTTTATATGATGATATGCATTGTTAGGCCTGGAATAGAATGGTAGGAAAATGCATCATATATTTGTTAAAAACAATACAGAGGGCTTCATTAAGTAAAGGAATTTCATTTAAAATCACTTTGGTATCTATTAAATTAAATTGTCATATTTTCACATTGTGTTATAATATGTATAATTAACCCTAGGGCTTTATGATGTAGAGCCCTATGATTTCCACGATGCGGAAAACATGGACAGAATCACAGAAATTAAAAAATTTAATTTACCGTATAATCTGGAATCCAGAATTTGCCAAATTTTGGATGAATAAATCAAAAGTAGGTCAGTACACTTAAATCAAAATGTGATATGGACTCATGTCTGTGCATATTAAGCTGCAAAAATACTATTTTCATATCTATACTGTCCTGCATGTTCTGCGTGTCTCTGTGTGAATGAATGGCACAGATGCGAGGTTTCTTTTTGTACACACAAACAAGCGCGCATGGTGCTCACTGTGTTTTCAGGCTCATTATATGAGTACATGTAAACATAAACAATCTCTAACTGCTCTAAGAATCACTTCATTAGCATTTTACTATTTCTTTTAACTTGAAGAAACTGTGACAGAAATATAGTGATAGTAACAATACATTAGTTTTTTTGAAAAATGAAATCAGTTATTTAGAGATGCTTTTGATTATTAAAATTTAATGAAACCATTATAATGGAATCCAGAAAATAATGTAAAACAGTGTTTGGTTAAAAAAAAATGAAACTGAATTTAACGGGGGGAAAATGTATTTCAAAGGGACTTAAAAATGTAATTCTTTTTTGTTACATTTTGAATAAATTGTTGAATTGTGTAAGTTTCAAGATTTCAATTAATTAGGAATGCTTTTTGATTAATAGAAAAATTAAAATAGAAAAAACAGAATCCGGAAAAAATACAATGGAAAAACATAAAACCGATTTGAATCTCATTAATTTTGACATTCACCATTTTTGATACTGCTTCCAATGGAGAGCAATTAATGAATTTGACTACAAAGATAGAACATGGTTATTGGAAATATTTTACGTTTAAAATGTGTTTTGCTGTAGCACCATCCTCTTCATATGCACCATTTGGACTGTATTATTTTTCACCTCCCCAGTTTTGAACAGAAATGTCTGTCTTATAGCACGATGCACTCATTTGATCTTGTTGTTTCATGCTAATCTGTCAGTATCTGAGTCGGCTGTCTCTGTATCATCACCCTTTCAATCAACACGCCAGTCCTCCTCATTATATGGGGGATAAATCTGTTTTTGTCAGCGAGCAATTCTGAGTCGCCATGTGAGTCACGCACACCCTGGCATGAAATCAGGAGGATTTTTCTGGATTTTCAATATGCCTTAAAACAAAAAAATGAACCCCACATTTCTTCCTACAAATGACGCACTCCTACATGCACTTTCACACCAGCAGTGTGAAGCCACACACGCTCCTACACTACATGATAAAATAATGAGTGGCACATTAGTCACTTTATTCATTTATCAAATGACGTCTGCAATGTGTAATCAAATGTTCATTCACTTAAAAAAAGTAATCCCATCACAAAGGGACAATTCAGCTTTAAATTCAAACTTCAGTAAGGACACATTGATCAAAAGTCACAGTAAATAAATGCTGTTCTATTGAACTCGTTGGCCTCCATTGTAAGCGCATTACTGCATTTCCTGTCCTTATAACCTGAGGGGAGAGTTGACATGATATCCTTAGGTAATTGACAACATGACATGGATACAGTCGAAAGAGTTTAAGATGTTCCTGGAAAATTCCTGTAATCCTTTCCTTTAATCGATGAATCGACACCTTGATCTTGCATTTCGCCAGTCTGAACATCAAAACTCTTGAATCTGCAGTTCCTCTAACAGCAGTTATACGCTTCCTCCCTCAAGCCGTTTGTCCTAGATTTAAAGTCGTCCTTCACTATAACGTCTTTTTAGGAAGAACAGTCTAGAAAGGGCACAACAGAATGCCAGATATATTTAGCTGCGAAAACATTTTATAACATCAAACCCATCTCACTCGCTCTCTTTTCACCCATTTGCTAATGTTTGATGTGTCATTATCAGACAGACCTCAGGTGGGTTTCTAATCCTCCTCTCTGAGGAGTGAATGCCCAGGGTGATTGAACTGATTTGCACCAATATGATCTGAATCAAGAGGAAAAAGAGAGCAGAAGTGTGTGTGTGTGTGTGTGTGTGTGTGTGTGTGCTCAAATCCTAATTAACAGGCAGGGATCTGATCCAGGAGAGTTGAAAAGGATGTTGGTTAATCAAAGCAGAATATGTCGAGGTCCGTGTGTGTGTGTGTGACAGGCCAGCTGTTCTCCTGTCTCGTTCAGCTCTGTTCTTCCTGTTCTCCATAATACAGAATTATTAAAGAATGCTGTTCAGCTAATGCTCTTTTGCTTCCCCTTGTTCTCTTTCTGTCTCTTTCTCTCTCTCCATCCATCTGTATCTCTTTCACGCTTTCTGCATTACCGCCTTTTATCTCATTCTCTCCCCTCTTCACTAAATATCTCTCGTTGTCCTGCTGCATCACATATTTTTGATGGTTAGTGCGTAGTGTGAGTTTACACGGTCTGATTTAGTTGGATCATTAAACCTATCTTTCTTTGTCTGTCGTGTCTCATCTCAATCCCATCAGCAGAGTCGGGTGTGTGTGCGTGTTATGCCGTGCCATTTCATGTCAAGTTGTCTTCATCAAGCCGATTTACTTCAGTACAATCATCATCATTTAATTTATCAGTCACTTAGAGGCTCCGATCAATCTAAACTGCTTAATTGAATGAATACCCTTGTGATTTCTCGCTCCTGTTCCTGAGTGCGTCGATTGTGTTTGTGCATACACTTGGAGCTCAGTGTGTTGGCATGTTTTCTGGGAATGTGCGTGTATTTAGTGATGTTATATCTCTCGTTGTTTTTTGCCAGCCACCAGCACTCGTTTGTGGTGTGGACCACCCACTCTCTGCTTGCTGCATCTCCAACCTATCACCTGACAGGGTAATGCACCAATCAGCTGCCTGTGCTTTGTGTCATGTGACTGTGCCTGCCATTTTTGGCTTGTCCATCCTTCTTTCATTTGACCAACTTCTCATTGTCTAGTAATGACTTCCTGACCTGCTTGACTCTTCCTCTAGAGCTCAGTTCAACTGGGAATTTTCTGTTCCTTCATCACCATTCCGTTTTGATACTTGGGTCATGATACAGTGCATATTATCGTTCGCTGTTGCAAAAGAGTGCAACAGTGCCTGACTACTTTTTCAGGAGTTTTGGTGCTCGACTGTATATTGTTCCTGTTTGTGTTTCACATAGGTATTTTTAAAAAAGTATTTGTTATAGATAAGCCACTACACAAAAGTACATATCAGTTTTAATTTGGGAAAGAACTATGAAAGAACAATCCCATGATGAATTGTGAATTAAATAATTGAATTAAAAACTATGGAGAAATATAAATATTGATTTTTAAGATGTTAATTATGTATATAGAAACAATTTAATTAATGTTTATTTTAGTATATCTGTATGAGTGTGTGTGTGTGTGAATATTGAAGTAGTTTGAGATCTTGGTTGGGCACCAAAGAGTTTTTTTTTTTAATTAATTGAATTTAATTTAATTCATTTAATTTTGTAATTAATTTTCTGATTGGTGGATTTCTTCACAGAATCATGGGTAATGTAGTTTTCTCCCAGGAAATCCAGTTAAACATAATATAAATATAATAAATATTAATAATATTTTATTAATAATGTATATGTAAATAAAATAATATATATATAAACTACCAGTCAAAAGTTTTGAACAGTAAGGTTTTAATGTTTTTTTTTTTTAAGAATTTTCTTCTGCTCACCAAGCCTGCATTTATTTGATCCAAAGTACAGCAAAAACGGTACAATTTTTAAATATTTTTACTATTTAAAATAACTGCATTCTAATTTAATATATTTTAAAATGTTATTCATTCCTATGATCAAAGCTAAATTTTCAGCATCATTACTCCAGTCTTCAGTGTCACATGATCCTTCAGAAATCATTCTAATATGCTGATTTGCTGTTCAAAAAACATTTTTTTTTAAAATTATTATTATTAATGGATATATTATTGGATTACTCCATATAACTAGAGTAATGATGGTAAAAATTCAGCTTTGAAATTACAGGAATAAATTACATTTTAAAATATATTCAAACAGAAAGCAGTTATTTTAAATGGTAAAAATATTTAAAAATATGACTGTTTTTGCTGTGCTTTGGATCAAATAAATGCAGACTTGGTGAGCAGAAGAGACTTCTTTAAAAACATTAAAAATCTTACTATTCAAAAACTTTTGACTGGTAGTGTAAATATATTATTTAAAAAAAAAAAAAAGGTCAATCCCTTCAAATGGAAAGTGCTACCATTGTATTGATTCTGTATCGTGACATTAGTATCACAATACTGTACTGTTTTTGTTTAGTTTTGTTCACCCATACCTCCAGAGTTTGTGCTACAGCATGATTGATCCCAAAACCCCTGACCCACATTCCTTTCATCCAAGACAGTGTAAAACCAGATGAAAGGATGATACGTCATGGTTGGATATTTTTTTTTTTAAAACCATGAAGCTTATAGCTGTGAGGGGAAGATCTGTGAAATAGATGTCACAGTGCTGTGTTGATTATTGATGTCCTGTCCCGAGGCCTCATTCATAAAACTTTGAGTAGTTTCCATGCTAAAGGCTTGAGTACATAGACAGAATTAATAAACCCGTTCATAGTTGTTGTCCTGCACACAGTTCTTCAGTAGTCTGAAAATTCACAAGCTTTAGGAATCATCTTTGCTTAGCCCCAAAGTAACCGTAAGTGCTTATTATGAGGCCATTTTAATTATTCATTATTTTATGTGCTTACAGAGTCCAGAAGTAACATTCGCCAAGCACCAATTGCAAAAACAAATTAGCTTTAGTAGGTAAATAAAACACAGCCAGTTGGCCAACAACTTTATAAGCAACTGTAGCATTGAAAGTTTTAAATTGAATTGCAAGAACAATAGTATGAACTATAACTGATGACAGTGACGTGAATTCAATCTCTTTGATTGTCAAAGATATAGCTGTTTTTATGTAAGTGAAACAATGCCATCAAACTTTATCTTGGATTTGTCTTGTCCAGAATGTAAAATATGGTGAATTCCGTAGTATCTGTCGTAAGTATTCACCCCCCTTTGTGTGTTTTCTTCTTTTCCATGCCATTGACATTGGCTGTTTTTAAGTCATTCCTGTTTATGTCTGGCTTTATTTTGAGGTCCTCCATCACTGTACTAGTAGACTGTATTCTTGCTGTATTCATTTTACTCTCTCAAGCCTTCTAGATGTGCAGTGAATCTCTCAAGTACGATGCTGCGACCACAGTGAGGCCAGAGTCTTTTAACTTGATTTTGCCAAACATGCCATTTTGTATGATAGTCAAAGATCTATTTTAGTCTCATCAGAACCTTCTTGCAGCTGTCCTCAGTGTCTCTTACATCGTGGCAAACTGTAGCAGAGATGTCATAGAACATTTTTGAACAGTGGCTTTCTCTTTGCCACTCTTTGCTTAAGCACCTGGGCAAGCACTGAAGCTTGTAACTCCTTCAGAGTTGTCATTGGTCTCTAGGCGGTTTCCCTCAGCGGTCTCTTTCTTACACTCATTTTAACCGTACTCC